>JAVQJL010034818.1:0-30121 GCA_036024295.1 Nannoperca obscura
GACCATAAAGAAGGCACATTCGCCCATGATTCTATGCACTTTATGTAAAGCTCTTACTTTTCGCCCATGATTCTATGCACTTTATGTAAAGCTCTTACTTTTTGGAAGTCGCTTTGGATAAAAGCGTCTGCTAAATGCCTAAATGTAATGTAATGTAAAACCATATTACATTATATTATTTGAACCATATTCAAATAAGTTACCAACCAGGGAGATTTCCTCTATGAAAAATCACTACTTATAGACCCTGTAAGTGCTGATGTCACATCATGGCGTTAGCAGGAGACAAAACAAATGAAAACCTGGAGCAAAACACTCATCACCTCAGAGTAGTAGGCTACATAACCTAACCAAATTGTCATCTTGCTGAGTACCTGAATCGAAGGAGCAACGACTACAAATTGACATTTTAAATCACACACACCAGCTGCCACTGCCAGTCAAACAAAAGCGAAGACAACTAATGTTGAATGTGAGAAGATGGCAATCATCGAAAATGCTTCATATCAACTACGGTTACAATGAAGTACTGTCTGTTGTAGGTAAGGATAATGTTATGCGTCTAAAAATGTGTCACGCCCACCTAATAAGAAATTGGGGAACTAGGAGGAATAGGTCATTTCTCTCGTAACTTATTAAGCTAAATTGTTTAACTGTCATCTCCCTTTCTACAATTGCCATTGCAGCTATGGCAATTGTAGAAAGGGAGATGGAACTTCAACAGTGAGAAGACGCATGTTGAGTGTCCGGTCTGTGTGTTTTGTGTCTGGCCATTCCACTGTAGATAATCCCATCATATATGGTCCCATTGGTTAATGTGAACTTCTTCAAGTAACACTCGCGGTCCAGGAGAGTGGGTGACTGTACAATCTGAAGACACTTCAGCCATTGTTAAATAACAAGCCAACAAAATGTGTTACTGTTCGCTAATGTGTTCAGGACATTGTTGTGCCTCTACCTACAAGCTCCACCCATAAAAAAAAACTGTTTACTAACAAAAAAGGGGTCTATAATAATGTACCATTAGGCCCTTTGGACTGGCAGCACATTTGAGATTTGTGAGAATGTTTCCACTGTCATCTAGACACCCCCCCCCCCCCCTCTCTTTGGCTCTCATTACTACCAGACACTCAGAGAAAGCAGGAAGCTGACCAGGAAATCACTGGTTTCTGGGTCAACAGAACCAAACCTCTGCCTCCTTTTGCCTCCACATACAGAGTTGGTGACCATCTCAACAGCAGACACCAAACAAACAGTTTCAGTAGCCAAGAGTAAGCACCCAACAGGTCAGAAGGGAAAGGTCTGCAGTTGTTGGTGATTAAAGCCAAAGATTAAGATCAGGTAGAAGAACAGCAAGGCACGACGGTCTTGGTTGGAAGGGGGAGTTCACCTACACTGCTTTCCCATTTGAATCCTGAGCCAGGTCCAGCCCCCAGCCTCTCAATAGTGGATGGCTCGGGGTCAGAGTCAGTTAAGTCCTTGAGGAGGAGAGAGACACATATTCACCTTCTACCCTAAATCAAAGGGTGAATTTGTAGAGGTCCATGTCTGCTGTAGTGGGGGACAGTGTTGAGGACCAAATATAAAATCCCATTCAACTTCACTGTATTGGGATGGAAGCAGAAATCTCAGACAGACAGGTATCTCAAAACCTTGGCTGGCTGTGTGTTTTTGGTTTCTAACCACTGATGCCAGCTCCCTGAAGGACCAATCTTTAACTTCCAGGACCAAAAAAAAAACAAACAAAAAAACGAGGCATTCACTGGTACCTGGGTAAGTTGTAGGTGAACACTTAAAAGTATCCATAGTGTTCATGTTTGTATATTAGACTCGGCAAGGGAAAGCTGGACGTTTTTGCCATCATGAAGCTGTGATACTTAATTTAGCAGGGATGTGATCACTTTAAATTGTAATCCATTAAAAGCACTGTCGTCCCATTGCTTTTGCACA
The DNA here is from genome assembly GCA_036024295.1 of Nannoperca obscura. Taxonomy (NCBI): domain Eukaryota; kingdom Metazoa; phylum Chordata; class Actinopteri; order Centrarchiformes; family Percichthyidae; genus Nannoperca; species Nannoperca obscura. Next base: position 1,951 of record JAVQJL010034818.1, read on the forward strand.
ATGCCAATGCCTGGTTTATTTTGAAGGGGAACAGAATTGTAGATCACAGATGTTATTCTAGAAAAATCGATGCAATGAGGGAACGTATATTTTGAGTAAAACTATTAGAGTAAAGCTTGACATGGCCATGTTTTAAATTGACAGAGTCCTACTGACCTTCTCAGAGGGGTCCTTCAGGGCACTGAGATCCTCATCATCCTCCTCCAGTATTTTCAGTGGTTTGTTGGGTGTTTTTTTTCCTTTTGAGTCTCCTTTGCCGTCTGAGTTCTGTTAAAAACACACAGATCATCATGTTGTGCTGTACATCAAGACAGTTTACACAGAGCACAAGGGGTAACTAACGGATTTCCCAAAGCTTGGAAGAGCATGACCATCAGTTTCAGTGGTGAAATCTAACATGTTCCACATCATTGAAAGTTGTATTGTGCTGTAGTGGCAATACAGCAGGATGGGACAATATCACCATTAATGGTCACATTTGCCATGGTAACAATAGATTGAATGGTATCTTTTTAACCAGGAAGGCTTTTTAGAAAATTGATGTTTCACATCTCTTACAACTATCAAAATTTGACACACACACACACGTCATTCCATGGAATTGCCATCAGCCAACATTGAGTTAACAGACTGGTATAAAATGTGCTCTGGGGTCAAGCGTGTGCTTTTATGTTTCTTTTTGGTGAACTAGTCGCCCTTAACATAGACAGCAGCTCTAGTACTTTCAAGTGGATTAAAAGGGCTCCTCAACAAATGACAGCCTGTCTGAAGGAATGAATGTAGTGCTGGATTAAGTGTTATAGGACAAGTCCCTCACCTGTTCCTTTCCCTTTGCTTTCTTTAGGAAGTCTTCCACCGCATCGACCGCCTGCTGGAAGCGTTTTCCTTTATTGATCTTGATCATCTCCTCTTTGTGGGCATGGTAGGGCTTCAGCTGTTCTACTTTGATCCAGGCACTGAACGGGCACACACAAACACAGCTCTTACACATACAGTGGAGGGAAATGCACGGCCAATCAGAACAGGCACATCTCTACCCAGACTTACTGGTCTTCAGTTCCAAAGAATTTCACAAAATGGCATTTTTTGCCCCTGGGCTTTTTCAGATCCTTGGGAGGGCTTACAATCTGAAATGTAAATTGATATTGTAGTCCAACATTAGCACAAGATGTGTCATGCAAATGTTGGAATTTATCTTGACTGCCATTGGCATGTTTTCACGTCTTACCTTTCCTGGCCATGGTGGGTAACGACCAAGCTTCCCCCTGAAAGAGGAGTGATACAGTCAGCCCTGCTATTCATTTATTGCTGGTACAACACGCTCAATGTATCTGGTGATTTCATGTTTAAAGACATTTCATTGTATTTCAACATTCAAGCACAGCTAGCCAATTACAGTTCCTCTTGCTGGGGATCACTACATTTTTACTAGTACTGACCAAAATATGTCCATAGTACAGAGTCTCAAAGTTTGTAAAGCACAGTTTACAATTTTGGATAAATCAAAGTTTGAGTACGGCTGCTTGAGTTTAAAAAGTTTCGACATCTGAGACCTTGGGACTTCTTTTGTGTTTTATAGAAAACTATATATTGTTTTGTATCTTTACCAAGCTACTGACACACAGAAGAAAACATTACAGCATAATAAAATGGAAGTGCAGAAATAGCCAGTATAGTGAGGATGTGTCATTTTGTTGGTGTTAATAAATGATTGTCCCATGGTGTTTTCAGTTCTACTTGTTCAGTTTGTCTCCTGGTTTGCCATTATGTCCTCATACGTTATAGAAACATTTCCTCTTGCCACACTACCTGATTTTGCAGCGTTTGTGAGAGACGCAACAGCAACTGTACCTAATGCTTACAAAACATATGCTATGTCACATATTATTAAGTAGAATGTATTTTAGCAGCCGCCATGTGTCACCCGTAATTGAAGCACGACAGCTGGCGACGTTTTAAAACAAAACACTCAAAGCAGTTTGAGGCTACTAAAAGACGCAACAAGAGAACAATAACGTTTAGAGTCGATGGTATAACTCTACTGAAATGTGACGATTAATTTGGTCTTAAGAAACAAACGTGCAGCAATATTTAGATATGCGCGTTACTTATCTAATTTACTAGGCAGCTAGCCGCAGATCCCCTCTTGTGTATGTATTGCCATTTTGTAACGATAACGCCACTACGAGTAACAAAAACTAAGGCTACAAGGAAACATGAGACTACCAGTTTGACGTTATTCTGCACACAAACTGCCGATAAACGACAGTTATGGGCAGAGAAATAGCTGCAACAGTTAACACGGAAGCCGAGCAGATGCGAAGTAGATACAGTAGATGTCCGCTTAACGTTAAGCTACGCTGCTAGCAAAGCTCGTCAGAGAACAAATTTAGCCTACAACATTAGAACATTTTAAGTTTTTGGTAAAGTTTTGCAGATAAACACACCGGCACAGGAATTATTAAAAGAAAAAAGTTGTATGCAGAACAACTATCTTGTTTTGGTCTAACGTTAAACCTTTTCTGTAGCTTGTCCGCTAGCTAGCAGCTAACGACGACTGCTGGCTGAGTCAGCTTGGCTAGCAATTTGTTTGGGTTGACCATCAACTAAGCCAGTACGCGAACACGTCCATTAACCTAATTACGTCTGGTTAATACCAACATGAAACATTAGCGTTAAACTAACGAACACAACACTAATGTATGCAATGCAAGGTCATTTGGCAGAACAGAAGCGTTTTACAATGTTAAAGGTTATCTCACCACACTAGGTCCCCGATCCTCAGATGCACCGTCGCCATCTTACAACTTTAATAAAACGTCGCACTGAATGAGGGGAAAAGACGGCAACACACACCCACTAATCACATGTGAGGACAGTCCCTTCCTATCATGTAACATCCGCCACTGTGTTTGTTAGTGTTGTCATAGTGTGTTGAAAACTAGTGTATAACTATATATAAAGTCTAAACATATATGTTATATGTTTATATATATATATATATAAACAGTTACACTATTTCACATATAAAAACATTAAAGACAAGGAAATTACCATAAACCAATATTAAAAAACATGTGGAAAATCTACATGCTACAAATAAATACGTGTATATAGATATATTATGTGCTCAATTTTATTTTATAACTTTATATTTAACGAGTTTTCATTTCAAATAAGACCAATTTCTATTTCTGTAGCGGTAACCAGTACGTTCAGCTCTTTTTAATAGGATTTCCTGCCATCTACCGGTGGGAGGACTTATCGGCAACTACTGGTTAGTGGATATGAAGGCACTCTTACAGTACATCACTATTATTTATTGAGTTTGTTAAGTAAATGTGGATCTGTTAAAACTTATTTTCAGAAGAAAGCTGAAAGTTGCATGAGGAGGAAAATGAGTGACAAAAAGAAAGTCTTGAGTTCAAATTATTTGGTCAATCTTTTAACGGAATGTAAAAAATAATCAGGAAAAAAATGCAAAGAATGGGAATGTATGCAATTACAATACATTTACTAAGGTAGTGTACTTGAATACAATTCTGTGGTACTTGAACTTCCCTTGAACATCTCCATTTAATGCTACTACTACTACTCGAGGGCTTGAAGCCAAAGGGGCCGTAGTGCCACATTGGGTGAATATGAGTATTATATATCAAAGGAAAGCTCTCAGTGAGATCTTTTTAGTGCCAAAAGGACACAGCTGAAATGATTACCCATAGGCTGTAATTTAGGGAAAACTGAAAGGCATAACAGTAAAAGGGGGGTTTTGGTCTGTGCGCTTACGCCCTTTTGGCACTGAACAAAGTATCATGGGTAGAGCCTGTAAAAGATATATTTTACAGAAGAGGAGGTTTAAGAGTTTGATGGAAGCTGAACCAGATGAAATAGATGATCTTAATATGAATTTAGAGCCACAAAGAAAATTCCTTCATACTTTTCTTTATTCACCAATAGCATGGTAACAGCCTGAGCATGCTAGCAACATGATCACATACTTTTCAGTAGCCTATCAAGCCCAATCATATTACATATATATAATATTATATGTCAATATTAAATTATTTAACATGTTTAAATAAGAGTTTAAACATAATTTAACATAAGAGTGTGAACTGGCCAGAATGAGCTGCAGTGTTAGCTAAAGTTACCCTCTGAATGCCACAATGCGTACCCTGTTATGTATACATGCCATGAACACAGGGAAAGAGGGAGAGAGGTCAAGAAACAGAGATAAAACAGCCTGGAAGCAAGTAAGTGAGAGCTTAATACAAAGAAACAGAGTGGCAAGGACACAAGAAAGGGTAACCCAAGAAAGAAAGAAATGCAAAGTGAGAATAAAGAGAGGGTGAGTCTGAGGTACAAATAATCTTTGTGCTAGAACCATTGCTAATAGAGGATGTTGCCAACAGTGTGGAAAAACACTGTGACAAAGATATGCAAAAAGGAAGGAATGGAAAAAGAGATATTGAGATCTGGAAAAAAACTAAACAAAAAGGCCAAAGTTATGTTAAGAAATTTAATGTCTGCGTGCCAGCAAAAATAGTAAAGGAGTAGAGCTGTGTCTCATGTCGGTACAAATGCAATTAAAATGTCCCCAAGTCCGACAAGTTGAAAGTATTTGAGTGGCAAGAATAAATCAATCACACAATTTTCATGAGCTGGGCCACAAGGATTTCCTTGACTTCAAGTTATTTTCAAGTCAGATAATCAAAGGCAGAGTGAAATATGAAGTTGTTCGCTGGCATAAGACCTCAAGTCGTTGCAGGTGGTGCAGGTGGCACAACGAGCAGTGAGAGGCAGCCACTATGTCAAAACACCACAGCAGATGTACTCTACGTTCCTCTAGGAATCAGTGCAGTTTTATAGCTTTTTGAATGTGTCAAATGAGTAATAACACAGCAGTCCCAGGATACATCAATAAAGGATAAGGGCACCCCAAATCAATTTTAAAAAGAATGATTTACATTCAGTTCTACTGAAAATTAAATTAGTTTGTGTTTATACATGTTTGTTAAAGTTTTTAGACAGAAAAATCAGTAGTTGATAAGATACGTTCATTTTACCCTAAAGGCTTGGTAAAAGTTTAATAAGTAATAAGTGTAATTGGTGTATTTGAATTAAAATGAATGTGGTTTACAATTGTTTACTTACATACGCCCATATTCTGGATTAGTCTATTGAGAAAATGTTTGTGCCAAAAAGGTGTAACTCACTTTTTTGCCATTTTAAAAATATTTAAAACATATTTTTCAACCGAATTGTAGGAATATTGTTTTAATTGTGATACATATCATTAGCATTTCCTGCAAATAGTGAGACTACAACAGCTCTATAGGTGTAGGGTCATCACTCAGCTGTTCTTATTTTATCAGTGTTCTATTTAGATATTCAATGCTTTGTATTAGACGTCCATCATCAAAATATAGTATACAGAATTAAATGTTAATTTACCATGAAAATCTATACCTATGTTTCACAATAAGATTACACACACAAAAACCACACATTTCTTCCAGTTTGATTTAACTTTAATTGAAGCTTACAGAGCACACATCAGATAAGCCTGGAAAAACCCCACAAATAAATGAAACATTTAGTACCTTTGTGAATTTTCATGGCAATATCAAAGCAAATATATGTTCTCTACCCTAGTACCCAGTGTAAGAAATTGAAGTTCAGCTGTGCAAACCTTTCCTACTACCTAATATGTTATGTAGTTGGCGGTAACAATAGTAATATAAATCCATATATTCATGCCAGTACCACAAAACCGATTATGCATAAGAAAATAAATACATAGTGCATTTAGGAATAATGGATAAAATACATAACCATGCCAAGTCACCATATTATTAAAATCTGAATCGAAGACCAGTTAAACCCATTGATATTTTTAAACAACAGATATGAAACAGAGAAAGTCTTGTAGAATTAAACAGAAACTGAGCTTTCTTAGCATGTTAGCATTCACTTGTTCTTGCCCGACACCATTACACCAAACTCCTGGATGGAGATTTCTTTGTTTATATACTGCTGAAGCTGGCGATTTGTGATGTTCCCGAGAAGCAATGCATCATCGATGGAGAACTTTTTTCCTGATTTTCTATCATGAAGAACTGAGGATTCTCCCTTGGGGCCCTTGACTGTGATCTCCTCCCAGTCACACTCCTGGCTCTGCAGGTTGACGAACATCTTCCAGTCAATCAGGCCTTGTTTGTAGGCCTCCTCTGGTCGCATCTCTTTGCCTGTATCCGGGTCAATGACCACGATAGACCTACGGAGATGGCTCTCCCTCTGTTCCCTCTTCATTCTCACTGCCGCAAGGTTCTTTTGAAGCCTCTCCAACTCCTCATCCTTCTGGACGGTTATGCTTCTGAGCTCTGCCAGTTCCTTCTGTAGTGATTCAAGCCTCAACTCCAGGTTCTTTCCATCCTCCCTTGGTGCAGACTCAGTGATAAGCCGAGTCTCTTTGCTGGTGATTTCGATTTCGGACCGAAGCTTGCGGATTTCATTCTGCAGCCTTTGGTTTTCTTGCTGCAGACGACTACTTTCATCCCGGATGTAGTCCAGTTCTTTATATGACTTGGTGTTAGAGAACTCAATATCAGAGAGCCTGGAAGTGAGGGTGGCGAGCTCCTGGTCAAGTTCTCGCCTTCTCCTTTTCTCCTCTTCCAGGGTTCTTCTTAGGTTTTCAATCTCAATCTCTGCCTCTGGGTCCCTCTCAACTTGGACTTTCTCAGTGCGGACAACTCTTTCCTTCACGTCCATCTTCTCCAGGGTGATCTGCTGCTGGACGAGGGCATTCAACTCTTTCTCAAGCAGAGTGCGTTTGTGTCTCTCTTCATCAAGCTGTAGTCTGATGATTGAGTGTTCCTTCTCCTGTTGGGGATCCTGCTGTAGGACTACCTTCTGTTTGACAGTCACCTTCTCACGGTTTTCTTTTTCACGGATCTCCAGCTCATGAAGTCTGACCCGAAGCCTTTGGATCTCCAATTCTGCATCACGTCTTGCCCTGCGCTCACGCTCCAGTTCTTCCAGTTGCAGATCCAGGTCAGCCTTTTGTCTCTGCAGTTGAAAAAGCTCAGTTTTCAGGCTGTCTTTTAGCTTCTGCTCATTGCTGATGTTTTGTGAGAAGGTTTCACACTCTGATCTGAGGAGAGGATCTTCTTCCATCTTGACCACTTCTTGTTGAACAATCTTCTCACGGACCTGAGACAGATCCATTTTCCTCAGTCTGATCTTCTCTTCTTGGGCTGACCGTTCTCTCTCAAGGTCGAGGCGTTTCTTTTGTTCATCAGCCAATTTCCTTTTGAGAGTCTCGATTTCTTCTTTAGTCTTGGGGTCTTCTCTGTACTGCAGAACTTCATTGACCACCTCTTTAGTCTGCACTTGGGGTTTGGTGTCCCTCCATGTTTGAATTTCATTACGAAGTTGGCGAATTTCCATCTCAGATTTCTCTGTCAGGTGGGTTTTATCTACGATTTCATTGCGAAGTCTCTCCAGTTCTCTTTCAGTCTGCGGATCTGTCTTGTACTTGATTACTTCTTTGATGATCTCTTTAATCTCCACTTGAGGTCCTCTGTTCCTCAGCATGGTCAACTCATCCTGCAGGGACCTAAGCCGGAGCTCTGCATCTGTATAGCGCCTCTGGTGCTCTACAAGTTCAAGCCGGAGATTGGCCACCTCATTTTCAGCCGTAGGGTCAGGACGGACAATCTCCCTCACCTTCTCCTGAATAACAACCTTGGACTTCTCTTCTTCTAGGCTGGTAATTTTCCTCTGCAGGTCAGCCTTTTCTCGCTGTGATGATCTTCGTTTGGCCTTTTCATCCTCATACTGCCTCCTGAGGTTTTCTAGCTCCCTTTCAAAGGCAACATCTTTCTCTACTTTCAGCACCTCCTTGATGGAAATCTTCTCCTCTGCCATTACTTTCTCCTTCTCCATTCTTTTGAGCTTCTCCTGAAGAAATTGCAGCTCATCCTCCAGGTGCTTCCTGCCCTCCATTTCCTTCTGCTTCCTGTCAAGGAGCACCCGGTACTCTGTTTCAAGTTGGGGATCATTCTGGACTTTGATCACCTCCTCTTCAGTGATCACCTCCTGTTCTTTGTTCTTTTCCTCAGCCAGGAGCGTCACATGCTTCTGTATCTGAATCAGCTCATTGTCTTTCAACATCTTCTGTCGTCTTAGCTCATCCAGGTCCTCCCGTAGCTTGCGCATCTCCTCATCCTGACCACGGTCTCTTTCTATACGCAGGACCTCCTTTACTGTGTATTGTTGTGCTCCTTCTTTGACCTCTGTCTCAAGGCCACGCAGTTTCAACTTTAGCACCTCAAGGTCATTCTCCAGGACATGAGTTGTGCGGCGCTCCTCTGAGAGTTTCTGCTGGACCTTATGGACTTCCTCATCCAGCTGTGGGTCAGGAACCTTTTTGATCAGCTCCTTCTTAACAATTGTATCCTGAGGCTTCTGTCCCTCAAGGACATATATGTCTGTTTGGATAATCTCAATTTCTTTTTCTAGCTGCTCCCTCCTCTGGATCTCATCTTCCAGCTGCTTCTTGATTCTCCAAGGCTCTTCTCCCGGTGCAGCAGCTTGGACCGACATGACATTTGTAGATTGGATCACCATCTCAGGTTGCTATAGAGGGAAATTATTAATATTATAGTTTTTGTTATCATTATTATTATAGTTATTGCGGTTATTATTATTATTATTATTATGTAATATTTCACCTGGTTGAGAAGACTTTGGGCGAACTCCAGATTCTGCAGCCTCTGCTTGTTCACAGCATTCACCTCAGTAAACTTAGCCTCAATAGCAGCTTCCTGTAAAGATTGAAACATTGACATCAGTCATGGAAATCACATACAGTAAATCTTTAAGTTACTTCAGTTGTTCACAACCTTTTTGGCTCACAACATTTAACTTTGTTTCAGTTGAGGAGTTTTTAGAAGCACGAAGAGGGGAAAACCTTCTGGTAATTGATAAAAAGAGGATAAGATAAATGTCTATTTGATTATATGAAAAATTGTAGTTGAGAAAAATATGAATTACATCTATTCCTAGTAGTAGTTAAGCCTTCATTTTATGTTTACATGAATATGGCTGTTTTTCATATATTTGTTTTTGCCTTTAAATAAAATGTTTGTGGCTGACGCAAGTGGGTGTACCTATTTCATGTCAGTCCTGCACAACTCAATCTAATGCTTATTACCTAAAACTGCAGATAAAAAGCAAATATATCCAAAGAGGAGGTGACAGGAAACCCACTGAACACATCTGAATTGAATACATTTGCAAAGAAATGACGGTTTATTTTTTTATACTTGAAAAGACTAGAAAGCTTCCGGATATTTCAGCCTCTACTGCTAGACAGGTTGTTTGTCTTTGTTGTGTACTTTCAAATACTTGCTCATTTCACTACAGTCACCTACAGAAGACTGTTCTTACTGAAACGGTTCTTGAAAGCTTGACTTTTGTGCCTCACCTCTGCCTTGACTGTGAGTGCAGGTGATTCCAGTCGGCTCTTCTTGTATGTCTGAGGTACAAGTCCATCCTCGAGGTAAAGGATTGATCTGAACTTCTCAGTTTCATTCTCGTAGTCCTACAAAAAAGAATCAGTAAACCATTAATCAAACCTTAATCTTACTGTATTTCTGAAAAATTGAAAGTAGTTATGTGGTGGTAAAAATCAATGTAGAATATCTTACTTTGACAGCTTGTTGGTAAAGCTGGGCATTTTTGGAGACGTTGTTCAAGTCAGACTCCTTTCTTGCAATATCAGAGAGCAAATTCTATAGAAAACAGAAAGCTGTTATAGGCTTTTTTTCAACAACACCACTGCTCTACATCAGGAAACATGCAGAATATGAATTGCACTGCTCATCACTCTCACCCTCTGATTCTTCAGCTTGGTCTCCACTTGTCTCATGTCATCAGTTTCACGGGGCTCGTAGTTGGGGACACGAGACAACCAGCTGTTCAGATTGTCATAATCATTGCGGTAATTGTTGGACGACACCTTGGCTCTCTGCAAGCTCTGAGACCTGCAACACACCGCAAAAAATACGATTTTCCAGATTTTACTTGTAATATGTGTATTTGTGGCATGTTGCTCAGTTTTTCTTCCAATAATTACTGATGCATCCTTGTCCTGACCCTCTCACCTGGTGTCGATCTGCCTGTTGAGGTTGTTGAAGCGCTTGTTGAGCTTCTGAACGTCCGCTTCCTGCCTATCAATGTCGGGGCAGTGCTCTTGGAATTTGGTGGCCATGTTGTCGCAGCTGTTTTTGGCCGAACGCAGGTTCTGCTCCGTCTCAGCAATAACTGACCTCTTGGACCTCAGGTCTGATGAAATATCCTGCCAGAGTAGCAAGGGAGACTAACTGAATATACACAGTAATATGTTCTTTAGGACAAGTCTATGATAAAATGAGACAGTGTGGGGAGGCTTTTTACCTTTAATTTAGCAAATGTTTGAATGAGTGCAATAATTCCTCTAATCTGAAATTGTGTATTTGGTGATGAAGGGACTATCGTTTTACATATACAGTACCAGTCAAAAGTTTGGACACATTTTCCCATTCATTGGAAAATGTGTCCAAACTTTTGACTGGTACGGTATACATAAGGGACATGGCTGGATTTACTTTGTCTTTGGGGCAAAATTGTTGTTGGGCCCCTATTGACCCCCCGACCTGTTGCCTGGCTCCAGGTCTTTTTCTTTTTTGTGATTGTTATGCGCCCTAACCATTTGGCTATCAGGACACACAATGATAACGAGATGATAGATTTTGACACAGGGCCCCTGTAAAAGATAGGTTCACCTAATGCAGGATCCATCTCAGTTGATATTGTAACTTTGTGCTGCAACCAATTGACATGCAGTGGATCTAGGGCTTTTGGCTACCTTAGGCTAGTTGCCTGATTGTAAGAGTCATGCAGTTATTGAAAAACAAAGCATGAGATGTGCATGGCTTTTATAACCAGGCGGTTCAGGCTATAGTGTGGCTCCTACCAGCAACATATTAAAGTATTGTTTCCATTATTATGTTGGGAAATATGATCTTATATGTGTGCACTATCTTTGTAAACCTTGGGGACCTGCTGATCATTACGTTGTTCCATAGAACTACTAGGGATCAAAACCTCCACGGTGTGTCTTTAGTGTTCCATTTACCAGTATTCCATTTTGTCAGTCAACAGTGGGATTTCATTGTAACGTGTACCAAATAATAAAAAAGCCATCTTACTGCAAGCTCCCGCAGTGTTTTATCAAGTGAGGAGATGTCAGCTGGAGCAACCTCCTCCCTGGCCAGCTGGTTCTCATATGTGGACAGTAAAGTCTTTCCATTTTGAAGGGAAGTCTCCAACTGGTTGGAATTCTTCAGTCTAAAACAAATGCAAGTGCAGTTATTAGGTTAGTAGAAATGCATGTCATTCAACACATTTGAATTACACACCTGATTTGGAACCAGATTTTCAGAAACAGAAAAACTCAAGGAATACTGCTCTGGCAACAATAACAACTCCCACATAAGATGAGATACTGAGATAAAGGCCCATACTTCTCCTGGGAGCACTGGAGTAGCTGCTCGACCTTGGTGTACTTCTTGTTGGCTTCATCCACCTTGCTGTGAAGTTGAGGAGCGCTGGCAGATTTGGGGTTTGAGACCAAGAAGCTCTTTGCTTCCTCCACTTTAGAGGACTTCTCTGGTTCAATCTTACTGACTGCAGCAGCAATGTCCTGAAGAGAAACGTCTGGGTTGGTGAGTTGTAAAATGCATTTTCCTCTCGCTCAGAGTTTGGAGCAAAATTGAGACATGCAAGTGGAAATCATTACCCTCATATCCTGCAGGCGGTCAGCGCTGTCCTGCAGTGGCCTGTTCTGCTCCAGTGGCGGGCGCACACGAGTATAAATGGCCTTCTCCTGTTTGTCCAGGTCACCGACGACCTTATCCAGACCAGCCATCAGTTGGCGGCATTGCTGCTCCTGTTTGTCTGAGGTTACGCACAATCACACACAACACGATGAGCTTCATTATTTGGCTTCATCTATTTTCTTCAGTGGCACAGGGTTACAGCTCTGGTAAGCAGTAACTCCAGAAATCTTTGTCTGACACCCAGTAGGCAATAACAAATCATGGCCAGATTTCCTGCCAAACTGTAACACTTGAATGACATTGAAAGTTTAGTTAGATACAATAAGTTCAATAGGTCAAGGTAGGTCAAGGTTCCTGAAGCAGGAAGTGGGTCTCTAACCTGTGTGACAGTCTGAGGAATAATCTTACTGATCGCTTTAGTTTTATTTGTCTAAATAAATTTGACTGATCTAGGAGTTTGTTTCCAACTGGTCTGAACATATGACTGCTTGTTTCTTGCCCCGTCAGAACTCTCTTTAGTGACGTCAACGTGTTCCCAGATTTCAGCAGCTAACTTGGTGAGTACAATATTATCAATATCAACAGAAATGGAGGCCAGACCTATGAAAATAACATCCAAGTTGGAGGCCAACACTACTTTGACTTAGTTCTTTTGTTCCTGGTTGTGACTGATTTAATCTAATGAACATTTTGCTTGGATATTTGCTTGAAAACAACGTTTTTTACAAATGTTAGTCTTTCATTCTTGCTGACTGGATACGTTGGTTAAACTTCTGGCCATGTTGACCTTTAAGGCATTAGCTTACTGGGGTAGTTAGTTAGCCACTTTGCCTGGTTGGTAATACATCTTTGTTGATGGAATATTCTGTGTGTATGTATTCCTTGGCAAGATTTACATGCTTGGGTACCCTGATGCAAAATGTAACTGCTGAGCCCCTACTAGCCTCCCAGTCTGAAATATTATATAGCCCCACCATTGCTTTGGATGTGGATGGGTAATTTGATTTAGCACAAAACAATTATATGCACCATATAAGCACAATAACAAATGGAGATCTTGAAACTTGAAAGGGATCCTATTCAAGACAGAGCTACAAGATCAAGTAATTATGCTTCACCCACTTAAGGACCTTGTGCCAATGCACAGTATGCTTTAGTAGAGCATATTCCTATATTATAAAACAACATTACAAATAATGTAATTTAATAAACCAACTTGGTTGATGATGATTCAGCCTTGTACAGCCATGTTAGCCCTTGCTAGCTTGCTATATTTACTCAGCAGTCCATTGTTATATGATATCAGATCCTGGTTTGTATGAATACACACATGATTTTTCTTTGCAAACAAAGCTGTGTGAGGTCACAGTATGTTAAATCAAATCAGAGCAAGAAATAAATCAAGTTTCTTGAGTGTGAAGGCATGTTTCCTAAAAGCTGCAACACAGCAGAAATCCTGTACCTGTAGCTGTGCCGGTCCCACTCGCCTTCTTCAGCTCTTCGAAGCGTTTCAGCAGAGTCCCCTTGCTGCTCGCCATCGTCTGCTTGACTGCTTTTTGCTGGCTTGCCAGACTGCAAGCACACAATAGAACAAACTGTTACAGTTGCACCGCATTAAAATGAAATACTAATGGAGTTTGTCATCAGTGAATGTTGTTTTTGTAAACATGTGTACATGTCCATACACACTCACTTATCAGAGATGGCCACTGCCTCTGGGTCAGTTGGGGGGATAATGAAGCAGACGCCTGGGGCGGTGATTTTACGTCCAGCTGCATCCTTCACGTCCCATTTAGCCCCATTGTTACGGAGCAGAGTGTACCTTTCCCCACGCAGAATCTGCCCCTGTACACATCCAACAGTTACAATTACATCAGTCACCTGCTATTGGACCACAAATACATTTTAACATTCAGGACACAGCGAACACCAGGGGGTTGACAGACTAATAATTGAAATTTAATGACTCGCAGAATTAATTGAAAGAGATTTTAAATGTTACTTTTGGTCATTTTGTTGTGAGATTATGTGTTAACAGAAGTCTGGCAAATCAGAGCTCTTGATGCTCAATGCAGGATTGATTTGTAAGATGGCATCTGGTAGACTGACATAAGTAAAGCAAATCTTTTCAACATAAAGTTTACAATTTTACTTTCACTTATAAATTCATCATATATAAAGCATAATGAGGAAGTAGATTTATTAATTGGTAAATACAATTTTAAGTCAGTTTTAGAATGCAAAATTGGAATTAAATTAAATTGTATTAAACTTGATTTACAACCTGAAACCGGTGAGGTCAGGAGACAACCTACACACCAAGAGCTTTGCTACACATAAGCTGAAGAGCTGTATAGGCTTTTTAGTCGAAGTAGAGAGTTCTACAAATCGCCTGTGTTCTGATCCTCAGGGGTTTTAAATAAGGTTCTCTGAGTCTTCAAGGGATTTGAATACATTACACCACAAAAGCCTTAAGTTACAAGCCTGGTGTTAAGAAAAAGCAAAGCAAAGGGAGAGTGCTTAGTCATGCCCTGTGATAGCAGGGAACATCCTGAGACTAGAGCACTGACAGAAAGTGACAGAGAATGAAATAACATGAAATAAAGATAAGAGGAACTATTTGGAGTGGAAATCGGGTCACTGCAGCACAGAAAGACAATAAGTTGATAAACATGAAGGAAATGTGAGAGTTAGGAGAAACCAGACATCACCGAGATGTCAATCAAACCACTATTTTATGATTGGGAAGAAAAACAAAGATGAAAACAGGTTACTGACAACATGTGTATCAAGTGATTGGCTCTATTAAAATATCAAATTTGTTATCACAGAAAGGCTTAGAGGTGACAGACAGTCCTGCAACACTGTCTGGGTAGGTTCATGGTATCACACAAGCAGCCATGTGGTTGGCATTTTCAGATTCACCCACTCTGGAGAACATCATTTTTAGAATGAGCTGTTTTTATTTAAGTTTAAGAATAAATTGTACATTTTGAAGGTGCTTCTGGTTCTTTGTTGTGCTGTGATGGCCAGCAGCACTTAAAAAAAGAAAATACTAATTCAGCTTGAATCAGCTGAACATGTAGCTTTTATCATGCTTTTGATGGTAATTTAATCTTGGTTAAAATCAATGAAATTAGTTTATCAAGAGCACAACAACTTAAGTGAAATTCAATCTGAATTCAGTTATACTAGCTGTTCAACTGTGACTAACCCTAATCTTAGTTTAAGCCAATATGTGGGGACAACAATTCATCGCTCTCCTTTGACTTTGTATTGTGTGAAGGTGCCTGCTTGTCACTTTAATCTGTAAGCAAACAGCAAAAACATGTCTTAAAGCTGCCGTGTGGTGGGATGTACTACCAACAGGGTAGAGAACCCGTGATGAAGTATTTATAAGCTGCAGAACCCACAAACTGAGTCTTTAAGAAGACATAAATGGATCCAGACGTGAGGTGCAGCAGGAAGAACAAACTGTGGGAAGTGCAGCAAGCTTTTTGTCACTGCTCAGTCAAATATGCAAAGGTCAGTTTTAGGCTAACTATACTGCTGTAAGTAAAGTTGAAGCATTTTGACTGTATGCAACCTGTGCAGTTTTATGTTTGCAAGTGCTACAGGCATTTTCTATTATTGCTATTAGTATTATTATTAGTATTACTATTATTATATTGCTATTAGTATTATTTGTATTAATAATTCGGAATTATAAACATAATTACCACAACGGTTACTTTATATCCCTATGTAGAACTGTACTGTACTACTGTATGTTCTCCTTCCTCCTGCTCTCTCTCTCTCTCTCTCTCTCTCTCTGTTGTATATTGTGGCAGTGATTGTTCCCCTCCAGTGATCGTGGTTTTCTGTCTATAAACATTCACACAGAGGCTTTCCTACCTTGACAAGAATCAAGCTTCCTGGGAAGCAATGAGACTTAAACACGGGGGTTTCTGGTTTCTCACATTTAAAACTGAGCAACAAATTCCAAGTAATGGCAACTTTCCACAACACTACACACCTCCTCTGTGTCGAACTCGCACAGGGCCTCAATGGGCAGCAGCTTCTGGGGGGTTTCCCGGCGGTACTTGAGAGGCAAAACCTGCAGGCTGCGTTTCTGAAGAGCCTTGACCCGTTCATCAAAGTTGTCCATGGCCTTGGCTTGGTCCTGCACACACACACACACGCACACACAAACATGTTTCCCTGTGTTGAAGAAGGAGTCAGTGGTACTGTGGGTTAAAGATGTATCCATGTTCAGATAAAGAAATGCTCACATCCATCTCCCTGATCAGACCCTCCATCTGATACACGTCTTTGAACTCTGGGTTGTACTTCTGGTTGATCTCTGTTTCCATCCGCTTCAGCAGGTCCTGAGTGTCACGCGCCTCCTTGTGGTACTGGACACACACACACACACACACACACACACACACACACACAAACAGACACTGATGAGCTTTATCTGATGACATTTGTGCATGTGTGTTTGAATATCCAGTGCAGACTTCTGTCAGTGCTTATCTGTCTTCTGTGTCTAACCTTGTGGTACTCATCCATGTGTTTCAAGTGGTTTTCCTCACAGATGAGCAGGTTTAGGTACTCCTTCCAGTCAGCATGGACTGCGTCCATATGAGCCTGACAAACAACAATGTATGGGAGAATTTGATTAGTAAAATAAAGCCAAAGTCCTTCCCTATTAAAAGCTCATATAAAATGAGTTTACCAAAGTGCTGTAGGCAAGGCTTAAAATCAACTGTGTAAGAAGAAGCAACAGAGATATAATACACACACACACACACACATACACACACACACACACACACACACACACACACACACACACACACACACACTGGACATGCCAGTCTAAAATCCAAAAGTTAAAAATGGCCTTTGAGGCTGGATGTGAAGGTTAGTTAAGTCAGTTGCGAGGGCACTTCGGATATTAAGAAGGGCTTTCCACACGTTTAGGGGCATCATCCATTCCAAAAGTCATAAACATAGCAGTGAAAGAAATGTCCAAGTCCAAGAGGAGGCAAAGAATATAAACCCAGGAAGGATTCATCTGAATGGAGTTGAGCCAGTACCTCAATAACATTCTTCCCTGGATGCTCAGAGGTCATCAGCTTTTCTCCGTCGTCATTCAGCTTGGTGACGGTGGCCTCTTTGGACTCCAGACATTTACTGATAAAGTTCTGTTGGGGCAAGACACATGCTGAGTAAAGGGAGTAAACTGGAGAGCATATTTTATTCATTAGTTAGTGGCCATCAGTTTTATTTATGCAGCTTGTGTGTCCGTCCCTCAGCTACCTCATACTGCCTCTGGCGGGCGGGGTAGTCCAAGTTGGTGTCGCTCCAGTCATAGTTGATCCTCTCCTCAGCCTGCTGGTACATCCAGTAGAGCTCATTGGTGCAGCGCTGCATGTAGTCCCGCAGACTCAGCAGGTTGCCCTGACGGGCGCTGGAACTGGCCTAACAGGGGGACAGACAAACTTAGAGCTAAAACCAGTAGATTTTCCAACATGATGACTTGGATTCCTTGGAAGCTAGTGTGCTAAGCTAAAGAAATTCATTTGAGAAAAGTGCATCCTTTCATATTAAAATTTATCAACATAAGTGCTGAACTTGTTAGTAAAGTAACACATTTTAGATGAATTAACAGTTTTTTACAGTTATTTTGATAATATACACTGGACATTGTCACCTTAAAGTCCAGAGGTGTAGACTTTTTCTATCATCTTTCAAATTATTCAAATGGCACACATTTTATTTATAAAAAAATAAGGCAGTCCTGGAAAAAATTGTTATGTCTATGTGATGACTTCAGCCTGTGTATCTGTTCCACCTTTACATCGCTATCTGCCACATATTAGCTTTATATATATATATCTTTCCCATACAATGCTACAGTGTTCAGTACAATATTTCATTTCTAAGCTGAAGGATAAGGTTGGCATTATTCTATTTTTTTATTGTAAACAAATCCAGTTAAATGACCAAACCAACAACACATCTGTCTGTGGCTCTCAGGTCCAAGTTCACACAGAAGACATACATCTTCAAACAGCTCACACATTTAATTGTGTTTTTTTAAAGGTTCAGTAATTTCCTAAAACAGCTGGTCACTGTAGTTTTTATCAAACATTACTCAAACAGGAGCAAATAGTGCATTTGTTGGGGACTATTTTCAGCAGCGTATTAATCCATATTTGGTGATCTAGTGAGTACTTGGGGCAGCAGGACGTGTACGTGAGACTGAGTCTCTCACGTGAGTCTGTGTTCATGTTGATGAAGGAACATGTCACCCAGTGCAACAGTGTGGCTCACTGATGTGTTTTAATAGTTTTTTTTATTTGTTTTTGGACAACAATTGAGCTTTATGGCACAGAGGAAGAAGATCTATCAGGGTGTGATACACACAATACGTGTTAGTAGAAACATTTACTGTTGGTTTGGTTCTGCACATAGATGCACAAAGTACACACGTGTGGGCTTAGACAGTGAATATGTGTGTGTGGGTTTATTACCAGCAGTTTGTTGTACTTCATCTGGAGGCTACTGACGTATTCCTGAAGAAAAAGAAAACAGAGAGAGTGAGAACAAGACAAACAAGAGGTTCAGGTAAGTCAGTTACAAATAGAGAACTTTTGTAATTTGCACACCACTGTTAAAAAACAAACAGCAAATAGTTTAAACAGTTGAGTGTTTTTTTAGTGGTTGTCTTATTTATGTGTTGCTAAAGCTATTTAGTTAGCATTACAGGATTTTGTGTGACACTCACAATTAACTGAAACATCCAATTCAACCAATAACTTAAAATGAGCTAACGCAGTTCCATGGTTATTACTACTACCATGTTGGTCACTATTAATTACCAAAACTGATGGACCCTGATGATATTCAGTCCATTTAGTTTTCTGTTTGTACCTTGTCTCCACCGGTGGAGATGTGAGGAGCCAGAGCCTCCACCTCACTGTGGAAGATGTTGTGTTCCTCCACCTCGCTCTCCACAGATGGCAGGTCCTGGCCAAAGCCCTTGTTGTTCAGGTTGTCCTGGGCAGGGAGACAAATCGATACCGTTTTTCCCGCACAAGTTGACAGTTTGGACTTAACTTGGTGTGGCTACTACTGAAATGACCTCTGTTTGTAATACTGCTGAGAGGGCCAAGCAGAATACGTAGAAAACCAATTAGTTCACAGCATAAGAGCTAAGGACCTCCAGTATGGATAGCATGTAACAGCCCACATAGGTTCCCTAAATGCACTGAATTTGAATGGTTTATTTTCTGCGTGAGCTGCGTACAGATGTGCTTCCTACCAGTTTCTCATCCATCATGTTGCCCCAGTTGATGCTGGGCTTCCCTTCAGTGCGGATCAGGTGGTAGATACGTTCGTGGTCCTCTTTCAGCTTCATCACTCTCTCACGCAGCTGCTTCATGCTGAATACATGCACAATAATAACAATTAATCATAACAATTGATTTATTTTGTCCCCCTGGGGAACAAAATAACAACTCTGTTAGAATTTGTATTTTATCCACCACCATCCTTATATAGGATGTTGTGGGGGGGTTTGTTAACACGTAATAGGTAAGTAATGTTAATTAAATGCAGCATGACAACATTACACATTTTCTGTGTGTACAAATAGTTCTAATATTCCTTTCTGAACTTGTATATTGACTAAAAGAACTATAAATGCCCATAATCAATGAAGGTGAGATGCCTGCACTCTAATGGCTCATCATTATGTCCACAGCATCATTTAGTTCAACATAGAACTGTGTCATGCTCACCACTCTGCTGCTCTTATTTACTCTTCCAACACAAATGCTGTTTTCATTCACTAATTACTGTACATTCCCAAACAGTGCTTTATTTACCTCAGTGGCCTTTATTTCTAATTGACCCAGTTAATGCAAACTGAATAACAGTACTAATTCCATCAGAGTTGTGTTAAGCTATCATGAATGAAACTTAACACTTCTTCTAGATTTTTCACATTACAAACATTGCAGCCTTCCCTTTACATGTATGTATGTACATTTTTTATGAAAGAAAGTGTTTTGTTAACATCAATCAGGAGTATATCATATGTTGTATGCTACGGGTAATTTCACCTGTGCAGGAAGTGATGTGTTTTACTAACAGCAGCTGTTGGAGCCATTGCTGTGTCAAATTGTATTAGACTGTATGCACTGGTAATTCCTGGGTTGCACGGTAGGGGGTGTGTGGTTACGGGGAAGGTTATATCTGCAACACACCGTAATCACACGGCAGGTGTTGATTGACGGCAGAAGCGAACAGTTTTGACCGTAAGCGGAACTGCAAACTTAAGCGTGAGCATTTTCTGTTGTTTGTTTGTACTTACAATAGCAACAAAGTGTGTATGAGTATATATTTTCGTGGTGTAAAGCCCTGTTCAGTAAAGGAATAATAACGTGAATATATGACTACTACACAGTTGGAAGTGCTACTAAATTTATCAAGACAACAAACTCAAAGTTTGAGTTTGGATACAGGGAAATTAGGAATAAAGGTCTATCTCATACAGTATAAGCTTGTTCCTACTCACTCCTGTGCTATCATCTCCGCCTGTGGATGCTGCTTGGTGTTGGCGGCGTCCTCGTCCAGGCTGGTGAGCAATTCCAGAGAGTTGAGGATTCTCTTGTTGCTGTCATCCTGATACAGCGGCTGCTTCGCCTCATTGATCTTGCTCACATCCTGCAGAAAAAACACATGGGGTGTAAGAAAGATGGCCCCTTTAATGTAATGGGCCTCTGCTTATTTTACTGGGTTCACTGTTTTGAGTTTATCAGTATGTAGGGTTTGCAGTAAGAGTCAAACTCTGTAAAGTTGCTGCTTGTGTCTGACAAAATAAATGTGTCTAAAGCCATGAAGGGTCGAATGAAAGACACTAGCTGTTGCATTATGGGAAGTGTAGGATCCAGCGTTTTTGGATCCTTACCCTGACTAGGAATTCTTAAAAAGTCTCTAGAGTTAGACAGACAGAACCATCAGGAGCTTTTTACACTGAAATACCTTTTATTTCATCTCAACTTTACACCAATAAAACACATGGCAAAGACTGCATGACACCAATTTATTATAATTGTTAGTCTCACATTTATTGTAAAATCCGATTTTACTAATTGGGATGAGTTTTAGTGCCCCTAAATTCAAGGTACTCATGTTGGTATTTGCAAAAGTGCATTTACTAAATATTTAATATGTGGATTTATAGTTTCTATCATAGTTGAAGCCCCTCTTTACACCACAGCACTATGAGTCAGAGTGCTGGTTCTCTTGTGCCTCCTGCTCACTCTATAATCTAAAATCTATGCCCAAGCACACTTTAAATTTAACTTGTTATTGTTGTATTTGGAGATTGTCAGGTTTTACAGATCTCTGAACCTTTTGGACACTTTGTTTTAAGATTGTACCTTGTTGAGGTTCTGCTCAACATCGTAGATGTTCTTCTCCACCTTATCGGCATTCTTCTGCAGCTTCTCGATCAGAGCGCTCATTTCTGTGGATGGAGCGCTGCAGGACAAACACAAAGAGGTTACTGTCGCTGTTTCTCACCGTTATCATCAGAGGCAATAACACTGTCACCTTTAATGTCACCGTGTGTCACAGCAGCAGTTACTTTGATGATGTGAACGTCTCGATGCAAACATGTCCATCAAAATGGTAATACAGAAATGGTATGCATAATGGAAATGTACTTAAATTCAAAAGAATTTAAAAGACTGGCACCAGATATTAATGCTGATTAATAATTACAATTCATTTGTTGGTTGATCAGCAGTTTTATTAATCAAGCAAAAATGCAAAACATTGTCTGCTTTCAGCTAATGGGAATGTTTTATATTATTGTGAATTGCATGATTGGGTGTTTGGAATTTTGGTTGAACAACTGTGTTAAGTCCACCTCAGCAACTAGCAAATTCCTGCTTTCAGCCGGTGCTGACCGTCGCTTTCACCGGCAGCAGGTCATATCAGCTGCTGCTAATTAATGTCATTCTGAGAATAATTTGATGACAAAAGAAAATGAAACCTGTCTGTAGTGCTCTCTCTGCAGCTGTGTCTGTACTCTGTGATACCACTGTACAATCACAGTGTTTCTGCTCAATTTTCTGCCAATTTCAGGGGTCGCATTCTCCCGTTAAAACTTTCATTCTTACCAGATCAATAATAATCAATGACCTTTATATTTTTGAACCAGGACTTTCATTATTTGGATCAAGTAGCTTGTGGAAAATATGGTGTAAGTGTAAGTAGGCTACAGCTGTTATTCCAGTATTTAGAATAAGTATTTAATATTCATTTATATTAATATTCAGGTAAATACACGTATCAGATCTGACTCTGTGTCAGCAGGTACCTGATATTAAAGGACTGGGATCGGAAATGGGGCCAAAAACACTTGATTGAGACAGTACTATTCACCACTAATTTCATGGCACAATGTTGGATGGACCAACATACGTACATGGCAACTGTGGGGTACAATGCCTTTCCTGATCTCTATTATCTACATCACAATACACTATGATCCTTTACACATCAACTGTATGTATATGAGCACTACAGTTGTATGGCTATGAGCTAGTTTTATAGCTGTTAATGACTTGATGACACATGAACTGACTGCTTCTCATCAACTCATTATTTCATGTGGGATCTTCATACCAGCACGATGACTCACAGGTTTTTCCTGAGAATATTAATACATGCCAGTGCCAGCACTGGACTGACTCACTGACTGGATAAGCTTATAACATTACAGAACTGATAACACGGGACTTCATTTGTATGCATAGAGCAGCCATTCTGTCAGAAAACAACCATTAATAACACATTTGCATGATTGTCACTGTGCATGCTGTGCTAAATGGACATCTTATTGTTAGGTGAGGACGCTGGCTGGACACAGGCAGCTTCAGAACACACAGCTAAAGTAAAGAAAACTAGCCAAGTAGGTTTTTGTCTCATATCATGCAGCAGGCCACACCTAGTCCAACCACTGGGACAACTATCCCTCAGCGTAATATGTGCCGAAGTGCATGTTCAAGTGCTCGTGTGAAGTCACTGATAGTGTATGGAGTGTATCGTGTTAATACTGAGCACTGAAATCAGCTGTGTGCTGTCTTTATGTATTCCTTAAACTGCCAACCTCAGAGCAGTGGCTGATATGTAAGCATGGCTGCTTTTGTTGGCTGATCAAAGCTTTTTAAAGATGTGTGGTGTTTGCATTTATGTTGTGAAATGTCTACTGATAGTCAGAAATCCCAATGTTATGTTTGAGATCAATAAGGAGTGTCTCCATTTTACCATTTGTCCACCTCAGAGCAATGACAAGTTTGTTTTTACACTGTAAAATGTCTGTCAGTACATATCTGTGCCAACTTTTTAATAAGCAACTTTAACCATTGCATCATTAATAAATGACTATCACCTTCATGCAGATTCACTTTCACCTTTCGGGAGGATTTCAGTGACACAGACATTGTTTTTTGTTTATTTAAAGCAATGCTAACCAGTGTGTGTGTGTGTGTGTGTGTGTGTGTGTGTGTGTGTGTGTGTGTGTGTGCACTCTGGTGACAGACACAGGGCATAAAGAGTCCATGTCAATTCAAATCCACCATCCGTGTCCTCCCACACACATGCACATCCACACCCATTCACCATTTGTACGCCCAACATGTGTTATCTAACATCTGCTGAATGCACACTGACACTGACTGATATTAGGTCTGTTTCAGGAGAAGAAACCCACCATACTTGTGGTTTGACTCGAGGCTACCTGAGTCTGAACTACACTCTGATACTGTAAACATCTATTGGACATATATGAACACAATAGTTTTATAGCTATGAGATAGTTGTATATCTTTTAATAACTTAACATCTGCTAAATGCATGCTGGACACTGACTTTAATTCAAAGCCCCTGCTGGTTTTGAAATGAAACTAAGTCAGAACAAGTTTGAACTGGCACATGCTGCAGAGTTCTGCTTGTAATTTGACTGTTGAGGCCCGTCCAAATGAAAAACACCCAGAGGGGCTTTTCTGTCATGTTAGAAGCTCATGGAAACAAACACGTACAGTTCTCTTTTCTCACCGAAAACCTTCAACCCAACAGGTCCTTGTGTAAGCAGCACACGCCTTGATAGACTGCATGTCTTCTAAGTCACATGTACTAGCTATTGTATGACTCAATGCATTTTGCTATTTCCTTGCATGCTTTTAAATAATTCAAACTAGTGGTTTTTGCAGGCCATGTGTAGAAAAAGTCTTCTTTTTCAAAGCAGACATGGAAACTAAACCATATTCCTTTACTGAACCATTTTGAGTGTTTAGCAGTCCCATTGATTGTGACTGGCCTTATATTTAATAACTAGAAAGAGACATAATAAGAGTCTGAAACAATGATACAATAATTCTACCTCTGCATTCTGTGCTCCAAACATGTTGTCAGTAGTTTCCAGGGAGGCTCACTGGCTCTAATCCAGTGTTATGGTTGTGGTTGTGTTGGTTCTGAGAAGGAACTGGCACTGGAGCGTTAGCTTGAGAAACACCACTCAGATGTTCCCACAGGGAGAGGGGTCAAATTAGAAACAGAAAGCTCCAGCTCCAGTCACAGGGTGTGGAGGGTGGCTGCTGTCAGTGAGCGTCACAGCAATCCCAGAGGCCTGCTCTCATTCCATCCACATGTTGCCAGTCTAGGTACATGCACGGGTTATGAGACAATGGGCCCCTGAGCACAGCCGTTTAGAAGCCCCCCCACCCCTCTTACATAACAGCAAGAGCAACAGAATGAAGGAGACACAAAATGACTTCACCATTTGTAGTTCTTTTGCTTCACTTTGTGACCGTTTTACATCACTCTGGGGCTCAGAAGCCCCTGCCTGCTTGTGTTCAGTAGGCATGAGCAGTATTCCATCCATGTCTACATAGGAAGAGATTATACTTCCTATAAAGAGGTGTCAAGTTTAAAACCTTATAACAGGCCTAAACAAGCATTTCACCGTATTATTGTTTGGATGCTATGGTAGGCACTAATCTCCAGCCATCTCTAGAACTGGAAGCTGTCATTCGCCCAGCTCACACTGACAGATACCTGAGATTACAACTTCCTTTTCTTTTCTTTTTTTACATGCAACTAAAACCTGAATAAGAGGGTGGAGCTGCATTATTAGGATTCCATCACTGTCTGTTGGTAGTAATCAGGGTACAGAAGTTGTGGTTACAATAATGACATATCTTCACTATGGCGTCCCCATTGTCAGCGGATGGGTAGAAAACAAAATGCTAATAAATCAGTGGTTTGGTTGGGACTTGTTTAACTAAGTGCCTTTAGATACATGTGATGCCAGTGCATGGCACAGCACAAAGACAAGGACCAGGAGTCCTATGGAGGGAGACAGAGCATTCCTTTTCTCTTGATGTGACAGTGGAGGAACACGCCTTACACTGGAGGATTACTATTTGAAAAACAGATTATCCAAACTCTTGGTACTCAACCCCAAAGGGTGTTATTTCCAAGGCCCCTGGCGCCCCTAATAAGCATACCTGCTGAGTGACATGGAGCATTGTGCTTTCTACTTTCTCTCAAGGCATTCCTCCTTCCAGAGAGCTGGTTGAAGGTGAAATGAGCAGGGACAATGATTTGATAAACTTCAGGCTCAACATATGCACTTTATAATCTCCAGAGTGGAAAACAGATACACACCCAGTAAAAAGGCTAAGTGATAGGGGATGGGCTGGGTGGGTGCAGAAATATTATGGGAGAAGCTACACATTGTCTTTTTAAAGAGGACAGCCAAATAGGCTACTTATCAAACCAGTTACTACAACTTAACTACACAGCCTATCAACCACACCCTCACTTGAGATTTACAGTTTTCTGTCCTTTCTGGCTTAAAAGCAGCTCGTGCAGACACCAGCTCATTTTATTCACTTTTCATCCCAACAGTTCTTTGAGTGGATTCATCTTAACATCTTAAGCCATGCACCAGAAAGAACAGTTATACTTTACAGTCAACCCAATGGAGCAAGTTAGCCCACGATAAGGTACACTTCGTTCTACTGCTGCATGTTCGGATTCTTCAGAATATGCCCCATTGCATAATCCGTTAATAAAATGACTAAATAAAAATTACATTACCTGTACGCAAAAAAACCCCACCTTTAAGGCTTCATAAAAGGTGTTGTGTGAATAGATATGATGTGATGTTTAATTCGGCAAGCATGTAATCAAGAAAACATACATTTATTATATTTAAATGGTATTTATTTATACATTTTAATGCTTTACTTCATACCTATATCTTTACTCTATTCCTACTAGGCTACGGTATGTTTCGCTGAAGGAAATTCGTACAGAAGCAGTAATAAGACTTACGTGGTAGCCTACTTTACTGATAATGTTACTCCCGAAACGAAGAGAAACGGAAGGATTATGTCAAGTTCGGAAGTATGAACTTTTTTTAATGCCGTTTGGCATTCCAGGTATATCCCGGAGCTGGGAGGACAGGAGACGCCACAGCTGCTGTAAGAGAAAAAGATGTCTCCTACTTACGTTGTTTTTGGTTGCGTTATAGCGGTGGACTTGCTCTTTTTCTTGAACATGGTGACAGGTCATCTGTCAGCGGCTTCCGACAAGAAAACAATCCCAGCAGGACAGGTGAGCCTCAGCTGTGTGTGTGTGTGTGTGTGGTCGTTGTTAGATTCCACACTGCCCTCTCAATGTCACGGCGTCCCCTCCCACAGACAGCGCAGCTAGCAGCGGTATGAACTCATCATCTGGAACACTCACTTTTAGTTTTCACACCCAACCTGCTTACCTGTTAGCCAGCGGGAGGGCGGGGCCTGGCCCTGTGGCCCCGCCCTCCCGCTAGCCTCCCAACAGGTGCTCACACTCAAACACACACAGAATATTACTTTATGCAAATTCACAGTATTAAAATATCCACTGCAGCTGACAAACATAAACACACATTTGTGTGTTGAGGTCATATTTTCATTTTTAGCTTTGAGTAAAAGTGTTGGAGATTTGTAAATAGATAACCAGTTGGGAAAAGTATGGCATAATGCTATGTGTTATTTAATAAAGATCAGCTATGAGATCCACAGACCAACATGGGCACGCCCTAAGTGTGTGTGTGTGTGTGTGTGTGCGTGTGTGTGTGTGTGAGAGAGAGTGTGAGTGTGTGTGTGTGTGTGTGTGTGTGTGTGTGTGTGTGTATGTGTGTGTGTGTGTGTGAGTGAGAGTGTGTGTGTGTGGGTGTGCATGGGTTGGTGGGTATGTAAGTTGCTTTGTAGCTGGAGGGTGTGGCAGCAAGGCATATACACTGGCTGAACCAGTCAGACTAGACATTGCACTCCTATTATCTGAATGTTGTCTGTGTGTGTGTGTGTGTGTGTGTGTGTGTGTCTTAGTTAGTGTAAGGTGTGTGACAGTGATACTACAACTCTCCACAGGATTGTGAACGAGGACACTAAGTGAACTAGAAAGTAAAGGGACATTAGACTAGATTACATACTTGATGACTCAGCTTGTGTGCACTGACTTTACAAATCTGGAAATCTGGATATGATTAAGCATTAAAATTGGATTTTTCCTAAGCTTTCCACTGGTGGCAGACTTGATCAACTGTGAGAACTCAATCTCCCTGTTTCATTTGTTCAACCACCTTCTTAAAAGGTTGGCGCTGCGAAAAACGTCCAATGTCCAAAAACCTGTTGATATCCAAGTCTTTCATAATGTTTAAAAGTAGGTGTGTTTCCCACCAGACATGCTTTTCTTTTGTGTGTGTAGCTCTACTCCAGCCTTGCAAACTGTTGGCTAGTTGGTTTGTTTACATCACACAGAGCTGACTGTAAACTGGCAGGAGGCCATGTGTCGCAAACTGCAATAAAAACCCCAAGTGAGATGCACATTCCAAAGAATGCTCCTAAAACATGAACAATATCAGCATATCCTACATACCTTAATTGGATAATGCTACATTCAGAATATCCAAACGGAATATACTGTTTACATGACCTGTATCAAATTCAGAATACTGTCATATTCACAATAATTATTGTGCATGTAAACGTAGGCACTGTTGCCAGTTACCCACACAACACCGCCCCTGCTTCTTCTTTGTTACTGTGTTAAATCAGAATCAGAATACTTTATTGATCCCAGAAGGGAAATTGCTTTTTGATACAGTTGCACTGCTCAATAAAGTTATTGAAAAAAGAATAATAAACAGTAGAATATATAGGGTGTAGAGG
>JAVQJL010034831.1:0-25364 GCA_036024295.1 Nannoperca obscura
ATATAATTTGGAGAAGTCAAATCACGTCCAGGCCAAACCTTAGAGCCTGTTTCTGTTTTCATGAGGAAAGTATTTTTGAATCTCCAGCACTGAAAGGTGTTGCTGTTGGGACAAATGAAGAATGAATAGAATGAATAATCCTTTTACCGAAAGAATGTATTTGGATGTAACCCCTTTGTAATCACCAACATTTTGATTAGTAACTGTAATTTAATTACATATTTTTCTTAGGAACTCTAACGGATTACAATTACATTTATTTTGTAATTTAATTACGTAACACCGTTACATGTAACTAGTTACTCCCCAACACTGATTATTCTGCCATTGCAGAATTACTGAATCTACGTGTAAAGATATCAGGTGTAAGGTTTATGAAGTGCTGCAACGTTAAAACGATTTTAATGGGCTTTTAAAAAGCAGAACAAATTTATTTAAGACTCATCAAGAGGTTAGGACAAAAAACATAGCTGCCTCTGCCGGAGGTAGGTACACCAAGGATGTGGAGGGTGAACTCTCAAACTGTTGTTAAATCTCTTTTCATTCATGAGATGAATATCATTATACTGGAAAAAATCTGCCAATTATGATCTCAAACACAACACAAACAGCCACCTCTGCAACTTCTCAAGCACGCACTTAAACACGCGTACAACACGGTACACATGCAAACGAGCTGCTGCCGGTGAACCACAGGGACACTCCATTTATTGTTCTGAAAAAAGGTCAGACACAGTTGACTGCCACTGTGACCCTAACAGGACCAACTGTGTTGTGATGGTGAATAGGACAGTAATGACATAAACCCCAGAGGCATTACCACTAATGGAGTGTGCTTTATCAAAGGCCTTCTCTCTTTCACATCGACTGTTGCTACAAGTGGCACTAGCCTCAGTGCTGTTGTTGGTGTATGTAGCACAAACAATTAGCTGTTTATCACACTGAGACAGAGGGGAAGGATGAGTAAAAGCTGCCTATTGTTTGATTAGCAACTGAAATTAATTCTAAGTGCCAGCGAATAAATTAACAAATGTCCTATTAGCGAGAAAAACAGCTTTTACGACCTGAGGGTTCATCTCTTCCTCTACATAACCTTCTCTAAAAGCAGAAATAGACAGGCTGTGCGCTCACAACAGCCTACATTTCTAACTTTAAGTAGGCAAAATGTCTCCTCCTCACTTTTTGAGTAAGTAAACATAAACAATACTGAAGCCACTGTGTGCATTTTTCCATTTTAAAAGTTTCTGGACATATTTAGATATATTTTATATAGCGTCTAAGCTTTAGGCCTCTGTGTGGGTTGTTTCCCATGGGTGCAGTTTACTGTCCTCTGAGCTGTCAACTTCTGTCGCGTGCTACTAGCTGGAGCATGTCGTGGCCCTGTATAACTTACTTTTCCCCCTTTTTTTTTACAGGATCACAAAGCGTTGCTTGTGTACCGTTTCTTAACAGCATTCAACATTTAGGAGGACCAGACGAGCTGTAAAGTTTGTATTCCACTCGTAAAGTTGAAGCGAGAAAGCTAGGCTAACTAGCGTCTACTTTTCTGAGGGGAAGCTAGTTAGCCTAGCTTGCTAACATCAGCGTTGATTCCCACTAGACCTTTTTTTTCATTCATGTTATATCAACACCTGCTGATGATCTTGTACACTCAGTGCTGTTTGTCCACTGTTGGCTGGCACTTTTTCATGGGACAAGCTGTCAAAGCTCACAACACATCAAGGTATTCCAGAAAAATTAAAGGTAGTCTGATAAATGTTTGTAGACAACTCTCCTGCTCTCTGGGGCCATATAGATGCCCTCTCAGCTACTGTGTCCTTCTATGTACTCATTGGCTGGCTCCAACCGAGGATGTTATGCTCAAATTAATATCCTCTATATCCAAGGTCACAAAAATGCAGTTTGTCAAGTGGCCTGGGCCATAAAAAAGCACATAGCATACTTGAGCTGAGGAAAGATAGCGAGAAAGAGACGAGATAAGGAAGGAAAAGAAAAAAGGAAAGAAAGAAAGTGAGATAAAGTGAGATTGGGATAATATGTACAGTGGTGGAGGGGGACGTAAAGTTGATGAAAGGCAAAAAGAAGACTTTATTTAGGTCACTCTTGGAATGAAGACAAAATAAACCCACATATCAGAGCTAGAAGACGGATAACAGGAGATAACAGGGCATTTTCAAAGGCAGATTTAGGGAGTATGAATGTACACATACAGATAAATGTCTGGGAATGTACATGTACGTTATCAGTTACAGATTTATTATTCAGCCACGTATGGTCTGTGCACATCAATGAGCAATAAAATGTTAATATCCCGCTGACTGTGTCTCATGCAGAGATTGTATCGGGAAACAAGTCGTGTATTAACATGTGATCCCTTCATTTTAAATAGGTGATGAATGGCTTTAGTGGAACGTGTTCTTGGGTAACCTTCCAACGGCAGCCAATATACTCCCTTCCATACTCAATTTTAGTTTAAGATTCGTTTTAGGGCATGTTTGCTTTTTTCCTGGGACAGAGAGAGATCACATGAAACAAAGGTCGCATTCAAATATCCTATCCAGTTGCATAGCATGGGCCCCAAAATCCATCTTAATTTTGTCAAAAACTAGTCCGTTTTACGTTTCACAGGTGGCAAGATTGTCTTTTTCCTCATTGGCAGAAAAGTAGCTGTTGTCAACAACGCAAAAAAAGGGACGTCCTGTTGGCCCAGGGGTGATGGTGCTGACCACAAACCACTTAACGGTTTCACATCCGGCCACAGACCTTTATTTCAGATGTTGTTGGCATTTCTCTGTCTTCTCATTTCTTGCTATCTCTCCACAGTTTTCTGTCTCATAAAGGCAAAACATGTCACTGAAACATGTCTAAACTACTCCTGCAGCACAAACCACGGTTCCAGTGGCCATTTGTCTATATCTAACAAACACTCATCGTTCTGGAGGAGCTTTGAAGCTACTTGTTTTGCGACATATTTAGCCATGTTATGGATGCAACTAGAAGATTCGGTGTGGAGTAAGGCTATAACAGAACCAGCCACCATAGCTAAGGTATAACTCACATAAACATACAGTATAGACATAGATAAAGACAGAGACTATTAAAGGTCATATTTCAGTAAAGCACCTCAGAATTTGTAGGATTTGCTTTCAGTTCATCAACTAGAACAAACACACATATATAGGGGTATGGAAACGGAGGGCTATAGACATTCATAGTAGAGAACAGATTCTGCTTTTCTGATGCACAAGACAACATCCAAAGTTGCAATGACACATTCAGGAAGTTGCAATCAATAAAATGTAGTCTTGAAAAGTACAACATTTTCTATGAAAATAAATTCTAACATTAAGTTCTCAGATTTCTTTCCAATATCTACTTTGTAGAAGGCACACACACACATACACACACACACCCACACCTCAACTCATATGGCTCAGCCACATGCACCTTGATTCTCTTCCCGTCCAAGCCAGCCTCCAAGTTTTAATTGGGCCTACAAAAATTGGCATTTTCCCTTAAGCAGGGTTCACCTTTAATTACATGCTCTGAAATACAGCCTTTAAAATGCATCAAAAGAATAACTAGTGAATGCATGTTGATGCCTGGAGAAGCTCAGAATTAATAAAACATGACCTGCTCCCGCTCTCCTCTGTTTCAGGCCAAAGAGATTGATGTTCCTCTGTTCTTCAGAAAGAAGGGAGAAAAAGAGGTGGATGAATTTGTCAGTATAAAGCAGCCCAGTATGAATGTAGTTCTACACCATGAAGACATCATTAACAAAGATGTTTGGGCTGTGACATAGACAAATCAATCAAAAAGTATAGTAAAGAAATGGGGCATTGAAGCAATATTTAGGAACTGAGCTCATGATATTAAACTCAGTATTTTGAAACTGGAAGCGGAGACGTTTTGATAGCATGTAGTCCGATACATGGAGAAGGAAGAGCAGGTTTTCATGGCTTTTTGTTTGGTAAAGGGACCACGGTAACTGAATTAAAACAAGTTAGCTTGTTAATTCAAAATTGCTTGTTTTAAGGACATAAAACAGGGCATTGTTGGCATTGAGCCTTGAAAGGTGCTTTTAATTGATCCAAAGTTTGGAAAGACGATTGTGTTTGAAAACTACCCAGCAATCACGACTTCCCCCTTCAGTTAAAGAATCAAACTTAGTTCTGGACTTAAGTATTTGGGCAGAGTCTATAAACACCACAGGTCACTACTCCCATACACACATACCCATCAACATCAACACACAATGGTCAACTTACATATCAGTGCATTCTGAGATGCTGCATTGGCTGACCAATAGGTTGCCGTTTGATCCCCAGAGCAGCACCATAAATCTGGCTATGGAAACAGCACTTGGCCCTTCCTCATTCCTCTCGAGCAAGGCCCTTAGACCCCAAATGCTCCAGTGGAGCTGCTCAGGGGCCAAAAAGATCAGACTCTTATTCTGGGCAGCCTCGATATGTGAATGTTTCCGACTTGTAAATACTGTTCAAGTCAACATCCGAGTCGAATTACAACTGGGGAAACTTTGATTTTCCTTGAACATCCTACCTGGCATTAACTAATGCAGAAGTGCCTGAAAGGGTTAATTGTGTGCTCCTGAAAAGAGTGTTGCTCTCAGTAAACCTTCCTTGGATAAAAAAGGGTTAAAAACAACTGATAAAGATACCTGCTGAGGCTACAACAGGCTTCTTGCAGCTGCTGGCGTGTTCCGGCGTGCAGCAGATCACATTTCAGCTCAGATGTGTTAATGTCTTATTACACTGAAACAGACTCTTCTGGTAAAAACGTTCAATGTTCTCATTCAAAATACACAAAGAATGAGCCACATGATGCAGACGGATTAGAGCGCAGCAGGTGTAATGTAACCTCCGTGTTTGTGCAGTAGAAGATGGTTAATACATGCATGGCTGCAGTGAGCAAAGTTCAGCCCTTAAGCTCCTGAGGAGAACCCTTGTTAGAATTTACACCACGACAGCAGACGTGGGGTCAGTGCTCCCGACTCCCAAGGGTGGCCTGACCAATTAGTGGTTAAGTAATGGTACAGGGCTGGGCCAAGTAGTTGATGTGGTGCATGAGGTCTGATCATGAAAGAAATGGAGGCGAAAAGGGGGGTCAGGGTTGGGGGGGTTACTACCCCAGGGTCGCAAGTAGTGAAAGGCAAAGAGATCATGTTTCATGCTACGTCTCTGCTCGCCAGGCTAATTACTGTCAGGGGATTATTAATAGATCATAATAGGTCACAAGAAAGTGACTAAATACTACAAGTACGGCCACTTTTCTAAGTGTGACCTTGTGAATTTGAGAATGCACTAACACAGACATCTGTAAGTGTATACATAACTGATGATTTGGGTTTCATACAAATTACTCCGAAACTGCATACTACTTATGGTGTGCACAGTGACGCCTGACTCAGCAGTGCGCCATGTCTGACGCAGGAAACTGCTCAGGAAAAATGCCAAGACCTAAATTTCTGGTTTCAAACTGTTTGAACTTTGACCTACTTTGACACTGAGCCTTTAAGCTCAGGGTATCCCGCATTTAGATGTCAAAAAGATAGTTCATTTATATGTTGACGTATTCTTTTGCTTGGTATGTAAGTGCAGGGTGTTTGTTACACCAACACACTTTTGAAAGCCCCCATCTCACTATATGTACAGTACCTAAGCCTTTACACACAAGAAATCTCTCAGTGCCGCCTTGCTGAAAATGGGAACACTATGTCCTACCCTGACTGGCGGTTCATGTACGGTATGTGTGCACAGATTCCAGTCAAAGACACATAGGACATACTGGGTAGACAGGGCCACATGACACAATGCTGCAATTATATGTATGTTTTTGTCACCACTGCTGTTTCTCTTATTCGTTTGCCAACAATCCTCCTTAACTTTCTTTCTTTCAAACCTGTTTTTGCTCTTTCTCTACATATTTCATGTCACCACATCCCCGGCTGTCTTCACCTCCCTGTCTGGTTCTCATAAACTCTCTGTTTGTCACTTTGAAGACTACTAATGAGAATGACGATGATGAGGCCTGTAAAACAAAACCACTGGGAAAGCTAAACCTCATCTGTGTTATTTTTGCTCCCCTATTAACACCATGCCAAAACTGCTTGTGCTACATCCACACTGCATCTATGGATGGATTACTGAGTGTGCCTACCGGGCAAAGAGCCTACGACTACAAAAAGATGCAAAACAACTACAAAGAGATGCAAAACGACTACAATGGGATGCAAAACAACTACAAAGGGATGCAAAACTACCACAAAATATATCTGGGCCTAGGGGCCCATTGTCTCACAATCCATCCATGAACGCAACAAAGTCCAGAGAGAGACGAAGATGTTGAAGGCAACTAAAGCTAGTTGGATATGTAAAGGTAAGCTGGACTGGTTCACATATGAGCAGGCAGCCTGCAACTCTTTTTTTAAACCATTGTTAACCCAGAAGAGGCTGTCTGGATGACAGACTCACACCCAGTAGTTACCCAGAGTTGGGACTTGGCTGGCTTACTCAGTGTCATCACCAGTAGTTGGTTAAGGGGAAGGACAGTGGCACAGCTAGGCAGAGCTGGCTGGTGCCTGGCACTGGGACTTACATACATTTATACATGACATCTGCATACTAGCAGAGCGCGGCTAACTCACTGCTGCCAGTCTCTCCTTCTTCTCTCCCAGCTTTACAAAGTCGCTCATTCTTTATGTTTTAGCGTCACATTACAACATGTAAACGTTAACGAGTAGCAACACGGCTGGTTGATAGAAATACAACAGATGTTTTGTGTGTTTTTTCTGTTTTGTCTCGAAATAATTTTCCTTTGCAATTTATGGTTATATTATATATAGTTATCCGAATCATCATTTAGCCTTTAAAATGTCAGAAACTGGTGAAGAATGCCCATCACAAAATAGTCTTCAAATTGCTTGTTTTGCTCAACCAACTGTCCAAAAACTAATTGTATTCAGTTTACAATAATAAAAAGCAGAACATTTCCACATTTGAGAAGCTGGAAGCAGCAAATGTTTGGTAATTGTACTTGACCAATGAATGAAATTAATCAGTAAAAATCACTGCCAGTCATTTTTCTGTCAGTTGTTATTCAACTAATTGTTTTGGCACTAGACAAAACTTTAGTGTTTCTCATACCACAGAGTAGCACAGTTAACGCTACGGCCTGTGGTCATCATGAATGCTTAAAAGGAATACTTTTTGTATTAAAATCCAAGCAAAATGCATGTGATGTGAGTAAAGTTAAACACGTGTTCTGCAGTACACTATTTCGGTTTTATTATTTATGGATTTATAAAACAATTTAAAGATGATAACTTATTGCAGACAGTGGCAGCAATTTTCTCGTGCACTAATAGTGATAGAAAAAAGTATGCAGCATTTTTGTTTAAAGGCAGACGATCTGGGCTGTGGGCAGTGTGGATCTTACCTACTGGTCTGTGTGATTGTTGAGACATAACATGTCAGCAGAGGCTAAATGAGGCAATGTATACTTTTACAGAACTTACGTACATTGAAAAAGATAACAAACACACATGTGTCTGCTTATAGGTGATGAGAGCCAAGGCCAAAGATTAAAGTACGTCTCTAGATAATGTTAACATTACTAGGCAGTGAGCTATAAGGGGTAAAAAAGAAAAACAATCTGCTCTTTCTCTCTGCACTTTCTCGTCTCTCTCTCCCTCTCTCATCCCTCCTCTTCCTACCCTCTTTTGGCGAGGACAAGCTAAGTTGCTGCCAAGAATGTGACTGCCTTTGGAAAACAAATCCAGCTCACTTCTCTTTTTTTCACTTCTTCTCTTTTCCTCCACTAGCAGTTTTTCTTTTTAAGGTGGGCCCATGGATGCTGCAGAGCCCAACAACTCCAAAGGCTGAAGTGTTTTTCTGGATGGATCAAGCTATCTGCAGATCACTGCCTCTTGTTCAGCTTAATGCGTATATGTTTCAACCTCGGCCAGCCCTAAACTCTTTCCGCCAAACTCTCCCCAAAACACATTCAGCTGTTTCTCCTGCCTTGCATTTCCTCGTCAGCCCACCTTAAGAGAAACTGCACTCTGAGTGAAACTGTTGGACGCTGTATGTATGTGTGCTTTCTCGATTGTTTTCCCAGGGATGTCCACTTCCCCACACTTATTCATTTCCTCACAGCTAATGGAAGTGTAACAAGACAACAGCAGGAAGAAGAGAGATTTTTAGAATGCTGCTCAGTTTAGGATAACAAAAGTCGCGGGGCATTTAAGGGTCTTTGATAATGAAGGGCATGTAAAGTTTTCAAACTTTACAATACTAGCTATTTAAACAAATGAAAAGGACGCTATCCTTAATGGTAATACATGCAGGTTCCAAGTGAGGGACTGTGGATGGAAGCTGAA
Organism: Nannoperca obscura; assembly: GCA_036024295.1. NCBI lineage: Eukaryota > Metazoa > Chordata > Actinopteri > Centrarchiformes > Percichthyidae > Nannoperca > Nannoperca obscura. The sequence continues at coordinate 8,399 of JAVQJL010034831.1, forward strand.
GATTTAACTGCTTTAAGAATCAGAGAAGAGTTTCTAACAAAGAATGCACAAGCACACACATGCAATTATGTTGCTTTGGAGACTGAATCCCTTTGTGGGTACAAATGTTTGGAGGCAGCTTCATGCCACATTTTATTCTGAGTCAGCATGTGTAGGTGCTATAATTAGACAGGCCAGCAGAGTACGGAATTCCATCTTCAGTGTGTGTGTGTGTGTGTATGTTTGCATGTGTGTGTTAGCGTACACCCTGTGTGTGTATCCAACATTAGACTGAGCAGATTGAGCTGGCAATGCTAACAGAGCAGACCAGAGGAGAGGATGTGTGTGTGTGTGTGTGTGTGTGTGTCAGGCTGCGACTGCATGAGTAACTTTGTCCAACTGTGCCAGCAATCACTGCTCCGCTCTCCCGTTTCCCTCACTTCATCTCCCTGCTACATCCACACAGGTGCTGTCGCCATGCCAACAGGAGAGGTCTCCATTCCCGGAGTAGAGATGGACTAACAGGGAAACTCTCAAAAAGGCCACAGGTTTTTAACAAATATTAAAAACTATCAACATATGTTTCCTGCTGGATGAGTGACACACACACACACACACACACACACACACACACACACACACACACACACACACACACTATCGCTATGTTCTGGAAAAACCCACAAAACTTTGACTTTGTTGTTAACATTGCTTTCATCTGACTTTTTTATGTTTCATATTTTCCTCACATATTTATCTTACACTTTAAATACAACAAAGGAATAAATAGAACTTAGAAGCCAGTATAATCTATACATGAGCATGCATCTTAAATGAGCTGAAAGTTATTTGTTTTACATAAAAGCACATTCAGAAACAGACTCACAGAACTGTGGCTGTGTGGCATGCGTGTGCACGTGCACGTAGTGTTACAATCCTGCCAGACAGTTTTGTGTGTGTTTCAGTGTGTGTGTGTGTTGTGCGCTCAGTTCCTTGGAGTTTACAAACAGGGCTGGGATCCAGGCACCAGCCTCAGCTCAAATACAACACACCAGACTTGCGCCAGCAGTATAAACAAGGGCACAAATAAAATGATATAAATAAATATGTGCAAATTTATCGAGCAAAATAGCAAAGCATTGACAAATTGGGATGGGTTTATGTTTGAGGGGGAGCCAGTCTGAGCTCCACGGGGAGAAAAGCATTAAGATGCAGCCCACAGCTCGTCTGGTTCGTTTACTGAAGCAGGTCTGTATGCTTCTGTCTCAAAGTCTATATTAGTTACTGATTGTAGCCTTCAGCCAGGAAAAGCTATGAAACTGTGAACATGGCAAAGGGGTGTGGCTTCAGCACTGGCTGTAGGTGGAGGTCCAAGGTCGGTCCTGGCAGCGGACGCACAGGTGGGTCAAGTAACCTGATTATTAGGCCAATAAGCATGTAGCGATTCTTGGTGTACAGGCACACATGTAACCACTGGCAACTGAAAAACCAGCGAGTTATTCTTTGAACTTTAAGTTGACCCATTTATTTCCTGCTGTTTAGCTTGTGCTCAGTATGGGGCAACATCATCAGCTGTCTGGCCTAGATACAGCAGGTCCACACTGCAAGATACTTCACATGTGCAAGTGTTTGCCACGAGCGGCGCTAACTGGCCTCCTGCTGCTCCTGATTCTGATCACATTTGAGATCTCGGCCCCAGCAAGAAGCTCGCCCAGAGTCAGGCAGTTATTCAGGCCGTATGCGTGCCAGCCTCGTCTCCCACCTTAAGAGGACAGATGTACAGATGTATAGGCAAGGGCTCACTGTTTACTGAGCATGAGCCACCATAGTGCCTGCTTTGACCCAAGGCTCTAGCAGAGGCATTGTGGGTATCTAGTAGACATTTACACAGGGCCAAAAACACTATTTCTTTCATGAATCAAATGAAACAGTTTCTTTAAGGGTACTGTACTGTACTTGAATGCAGATCCAGACGTTTATAAGACACACATGTGCACACACACACACACTCCGTGTTCTCCACCCCCTCAAGCCTTTCCATTCATCTCCACATTTCAGACACCTCTATAATGAGCAATAAAACACATACTGTAAAGAGACCACAGATGCACACATACACACTCACAAAGAACCAACATGGTCATTTCTTACATGCCCCCCCACCAATCCCTCCCACCCAGGGGTGTAATGAAGCCTACAAGGCCCGGTGAGGCCCCTGGGCGCCCCAGAGCCATTACTACACCCCCCCTGCACTACAATTTTAGTCTTTTCCTGACTGGATACAGCAGGATCTATGAAAGACGAGAAGGTGGTACAGGAGGAGGAGAACGTGGTGGGGCCCAAAGGCCAAGGTGGAGCTAACAAGCTGGAAGGTGATTTTCTTGGCAGAGAGTCTGGTTGGGGTACTGAGGTCCATGGGCCCCGATTCCCTCCGGCTCCCACCGGAGTTCCTGTGTGGTCCTGGATCTGATTAGCTCCAAACCCTCGTCGTACATAACAGCCACACACGAGGTACAGCCGCCCACATGTGAACAGTAACACAGACTCACATTTTACTTACACACCCGATCAGGCACTGTACACAGCAAGTGCACTGTTCAGAGATTCACTTGTTATCTGAACAATGTCAGAATGGATCAGGAGGAAGGCAGTTTGCAGTTTTTGAACTCATAAACACGAGACGGTCATAAGAAACTGAACAAAGTGGCAGAGTGGAAAAAGAGAAATGGAGCGGACGAAAAAAGAAACGGGAAGAATGTGGCGAGAGCCAAGGCTGTCAGAGTTTTCACTGCAAACATCCCAGAGGAATAAAATTAAAAATTTACTCAATCATTTCATCTTTTCCATGCGTTCTCCTTGTTTTCTTTTCGGGGATGTTCGACGCACACACACACACACACACACACACACACACACACACACACACACACACACACACACACAAAGTGTACAGAGATTCAGTCCTAAGGCAACAGACACAGTGCTGTATGTGCATGAGAGAGATGTTTTTCTCAGCTAGAGTAACATTGTGTCCATGCGGCAGTCTGTACATAACATGTCCAGGTTGTGTACGTGAACGACGATTCACATACAGGACTCACTTTCACTTGTTTGACTCACTACTACAACAGCAGCATTTTCAGGATTAATTCTTGCCCCTATTATATTCCCCAATCGAGCACGCAGCCACACGCCTCCTATGAGAAAGTGAACTAAACTCCACGTGGCAAAGGTTGGAGGAACGGAGCCGCACTGCATCCTCAGATGGAAGGAGGAGGGGCAAAGGGCAGGCGAGCTGTCAGCAGCCCGTCACCGCCACCTCCGCTTTGTGTTTCTGCCTTGGTGGGTTGGAATCTGCGTAATGATCGGGTCGGCTCAATAGTGTTGGAGCTATACGGCAGGGTATCTGTGGTTGGTACAGTACTGTGTTTGTGTTTGTGTGATCACTCAGTCATCATTTTATATTTTATATATATATATTTATATTGTACTGGACGTAGATTTCGATTATGCAGTTTTGGATAGAGAGCCGAAAGTGCTTCTCTTAAAAATACTAAATAATGCATAATATTTGTGTCTGATATGGTTTTTCAATTACCGAGCTAAAGATTCTTAAAAGTAGACTGTATTTTACTATTCCTTCTCTCTCATTGAAAGGTCCAGAAAATGCGTTATGGACCATAGACGGCCTACAAACGAAATACGACATGCACCATGCTGCACAGCGAGGCACCAACATCCAAGTGAAGCAACTAAAGGAAGCAAAAACACATTTTTGACTGGAAGGGGGCTTTAACACTGACACATCCATGTTCATAATGTGTCCTTGACGTGCATAATCAAACTGATGTTGAAAACAAAGCAAATAACTATGCTCCACATGCATTACATGAGACCAAAGACTTCCCACAGGGAAAAATAAGAAGTTTAACAGCATGTTTAACTACAGCTTGCTGTAAATTATTAAAGTGAGACACAATCCTCCTCCTACAAACAAGAAGTTGAATTCATAAGCAATGAACCTCATAAACCTCTGCCTAGTTTAACATGCTCAGGGGTTTTACTGCTGCAGCCATTCTTGGTTTGGTAAGTCTACAAGGTTTTGGCAGCTAATGTTAGCTAACTTTAGGTAGATGTTGCTGGATATCAAAGTTTGCACCCTTAGTTTGCTAACTTAATGACTCTTCTCTACTTGTGCTACTGTTTCGCTATGTTTTAACGTTTACCATTATCTACTGTCAGTAGTGTCTACAGGAGTTGCTGCTCAGCTAACTAGGTTTGTCAAATTATGTACGAAAAAGCAAGAATGAGGTAACTACATGCAGATTAATGTGAAAAGGAAACGTGCAGAAATATAATATATTAACATTGTCAGAAGATAAAAGAAAAATTGGTACGACAAAACTGTAAATAAGGCAGAACACAGGTGGCTGTGAGGCTCATTCACACAAATACACCTTCATACGTTCATATCATACATCAGAAAACTGTGCAGGCGTCAACTCACGCATCAAGCAGACAAACATGTGTACAGAGACACGCCCGAGCATACTGTATGAACACAACAAGGGTGAGAAAGTCACCGCAGGCTAAGGAATCAAGTGCACCCGACACACACACACACACACACACTCTATTCAGCACAGTCCACTGGTCCACTGACCCCAGGATGCTCTTACCCACAGGCTCCTCTGAACCAAAGACAGGTTAGAGTCAAAAGAGGATGGCTAAGTAACAGACAAACAAAGAAGACAGACAGAATGTCTGCATGGTTGACTTCACACTATGATCTGTATGTGTTTTGTATTTATGGGTGCATCTAGGCGTACACACACATACGTGCACAATAGGAGTAGGAATGCTGTCTGTCACAACTTTTTAGAAACACATCTGTCTGGATTAACAGGTGCAAATAATAACTTATCCATACACACTCCTTCTCTTTATTTCTTGGCCACCTTTATCCTCTGTCAAACATGTGTCTTGTAAATTTGTTTTCCTATGACTTTTGCAAAATGAACAAGCTTTGATGTTGTTCATTTTTCACTAGAATCAACATCTATTTTTATTGATGTAATGAAAAGTTCTTAAAAGGTTAAAAGTGTGAGTTTATTTATAAAGGGGTAGTGCTGGAGTTTAAAGTAAAAACAAAACTGACTAGGAAAAAGAAAATGAATCAACATCCAAAGTTCATTTGTAGATCATTCCTTCATATGAATTAGGAAACTGTAGTAAACTGAAGCTTTTGTGTTGGACTTTGAATTTCTTTCAATTCCATTTGCATTATTGGCATAAATGTAACGAGACAAAGTTGCCAAAGCATCAAGTGATTATGAGATTAAGGTACAATTCATAAAATCAATAAAATAGAAAACATATATACACGTATGTGTGTGTTCGTGAAAGACTGTGGCAGTATATGTGTGTGTGTGTGTGTGTGTGTGTGTGTTGCTGTCCAACAAATCATTTTTTTCAGACTTGGGTAGTAAACAGTAACACTGCAGTGGACTGGTAAAAGGGGAAACAAAAAAAAAGAAAGACAGCAGACAATGAATCCACTATTGTGACAAGAACATGTTTCTTGTTCATATAGGCCATTAACAGATCAAATGCTTCCATTGGAAGAGATAGTGGGAAACTCCAAGTTAATTCATTTGAAGTTAATATGAAGCTGAGTTAGACAAATCAAGAGGGTATCTTTTAAATCTTCCAAAATATACTGTGTGTTTCCTTGCTGAGCTGCAGTGGAGGAACAACACAAAGAGGGAGTTTCGCACTGGAATATACATGCTTGATTTGTCTACCTCAACACTTCTGAAGCCAGTGTTGTTTCTATGTTGGTTTGTGTTATGTGGTAAATATAATAATGATAATAACATTCACAGAAGGAAGACAAAATAAGGGAAAACATTTGAACACGTTAAAAATATGCCGCGCATTGCAAACATACCAAAGGCAGATCCCAGAGCGTGTTTTACCCAAAGATAGAAATGCAGAACGTAGCGTGAGTGGACTTCTGCCATTATATACACATGCTGCTGCTGTTCATCAATATGACCCAACCAAGACATCAAAGACAAACAATTAACTACTGTACCTGGATATTCTAGGCCACACAGTGTGCAATGGCAGATCCGTTATCTAGTACACAGCCAGCAGCCGCTACCACAGGTCTCATTAGTCAGCTGGGACTCAGTCATAAGCTGAGCCGACATAAAGACTTAAAAACCTTAGATCAAACGTGGCCTTTGTTTCCCTAACACAGTTAACTCATATCTGTGGGCATAAAGTTCGGAAGAGGGCTATTATTCTTCACTGTGTTACAGCTGAACCCGAGTGACATAAATAGTGAATAAGCTCTGCCTTGCCCCATTAAGCCCACCGGTGGAAAGCAGGGCCAACTGGGATCTTTAGTCTAGATTTGACTGTGGCATTAGCACAGCATCACAGACAAAGATATAATGGGAGATGATGATATGTTGCTATGGGACACTGAGCTACAGCAGCGCATGCAAGATTTGTTCCACTTAAGCTGAGCAAAGGGTTGTGTTAGAAAGCAGATTTTCCTGCAGAGATCTCTGAAACCAAGTCTGCTGCTGCTGAAGGAAGGACAGTGTTCATAGCACAGTGGTGGGGAGCTCCAGTATGTGTCTGTATTGCTTCCTGAAAGGAATGTGCATAAGTGTTATGCGTGCACATGCCTCTCAGGGAGTTCTACAGACAGCCTACAATGGCACACATTTACTAATTTGGCATTTCTGAATGTTTGTGGCATTTCTTTACTTTTAGCAATGCACAGGCCTGAAGCACTCTGAATATGTCAGGATGTGAGCTACTGTAACAAGATGATTACTGTAGCTAAACGTGTACACTGTCATTTAGCAAACTAAACAATTGACAATGCCCTAACGGTAAGATATTCAAGAAATGCTGATACAGTAAAAATCCTTAACTTCTAATAATTTACTAATTACCTATTTGACAGACAGTATTACTCAAAAACTCTACTTCTGAGCTGTGTTGCTGATGTCCAAACAGCTGGTTCAGCATCCAATCAAGTGACATAGAGAATCTGCAACCAGCACCCATAAAATATAAAATATATAACATAAAATACACCATTAAATATTATAGATAGCAAAATAGACATTAAAACTCTCATGGTCTCGTGTCTGTTGTTCGGGACAATGCTGTTTGAGCAGCTTTATCACAAACAGCAGGAGCCTGGAGCTCAAGTGAACTATCATTAGACTAATGGGCCATCGATTAATGTTAACATGCCAGCAGAGCTCATATCAGTGAGATCTATAGGTCAGTGCAGAGGTATTAATAATATAATTGACTGCTTTTTCTGTTGGTGGCCTTCTACCTTTCATTTGTGATCTTGTCGTGAATCTGCCATGATTACACTTTTTGGGTAGAATGAGATTATCCAGGGTGGCTAGAAGCATTTTCTTCTTTTCTTTTACAGAGAATCTTAAAGTCAGTTTTGTTTCATGTTACTATACTACTCCTCCCTGATGCTTAGGAATAGAAACACAATATACAGTCAAATGTTGCTGGAGGACAAATCGGATGTATGAAATTATCTATAACATACCCTCTAATTAGTCCATATGATTTGATCCTAACAGGCCTATATTGGGTTACAAAGTGGCACCATGTAGAACAAATCAGACTGAAATATGTTCCTGTTATCTCTGCCTGAACAGAAAATTGGTACCATGAGAGCATATTAGGTAAATCATGCATAATGTATGATTCATTTACTCCACTGAGTCTTTTTGAATGCAGATGGGGGTACTCGCACAACTAATGACATTCCCATTAGCCTCAGCTGCACTTTCCCCATCCAATGTTAGCACGCTAACAAGCTAAATAGGCCAGGTAGGATATATAATCTCTTCAACATATTCTGGGTCTGTCTCAGTTGGGCTTGTCACCTCCAGTGGGAGACGTCCAGGAGGCATCCTAGTCAGGGGCTTGAGCCACCTCAACTGGCTCCTCTCAGCACCAGGGAGCAGTGTTTCTACTCGTAATGACTCTCTCACCTGATCTAAAAGGGTAAGCCATTCTACCCTTTATAAGACTTTCATGAGTGAGTTGAGTGCTTTGCCTTCAGGCCCAACTCCCTCTTTACCATGGCAGTCCGGCAAAACACCTGCATCACGCCAACGCTGCACTAATCCGCCTGTTGATCTCACGCTTTGTTTTACCCCAACCCGTGAACATGTGAAGACCCCAAGACACTATACCTGAACTCATTCACCCTTCAGTATCCTCTGATGTAAATAATTATAAACCTTTATCTTGCATCTGGATGCAATTTCTAAATAACAGGTTTCAAAGCTCTAGAGCCATGTCAATTGTAGTAATTGGCTGAGCAAATGCCAGTAATGTGTAGTGAGTGACTGCTATGATAAAGGCTTCCCAAACCTCTATGTTGGTGCCAACTGTACATCAACTGTACACAGCAAAGATGCTGCACCAGCAGGGCTGGACTGGCCATCTGGCAAAGCGGGCACTTTCCTGGTGGGCTGACGTGCCTTTTGGACCGACACTACTGTCTTTTTTCAGTTTTGGACCATAAAACTGGTGGATTGGTCCACTGTTTTTTTTCTTAACAGACACTGGGCTGGCCCAGTCACATCTATAAACCCCTCCTCCTTTGAGCTCAGTGCCAAACATGTGCAACTTGTTATACGTGATTGGCTACCTCATTGGCCACTGTTGTTCATTACAGTGATGTGTCAACACGGCTGCCATATTGGTACAGCCCTTCCTTATGTATGTAAGTCTACGGCAGCAGGTCTAGCCACAGTTAAAATCATCAGAACGTGTCAAATTTTCAACTGATTTTCAAACGGTTTGGTTTGTTACAAATGCCATGACATGTATTTATGATACAGAATACTTTCTTATGTAGGTAGCCTAGTAAACAATAATATAACACCAAAATTTACAAAGAAATTACTAATTACTGTGTAATTATTGTTAAGTATATTCTTTTTTCTTACTTTTTATAAAATGGCTGCGGTGAGGGTGTAATTTTGTTTATGTAAAGACTTGACTAATACAGAAGATGCAACTACAACAAACACTAATCTTTAAAGAAGTACATTTCTGAGAGTGGCAGTGTTTCAGTGTAACAGTTACACATTATGATAAACCAACTTTACAGTTTTGTACAACTGAAAATAAAAGCACCATAGAAATAATTGCATGTTTATGAAAGAGAGATAAACAGTACAAAGTTAGCTGTAATCTCATTTTGATGAAGAAGAAGCGTGAAGACGGATGGTGTGTGATTGATTGTGGTGGGCCAGTCTCTGCCCTTTTTTTTGTTCCAGTCCAGCCCTGTGCACCAGTTACATGTTGTAGAGATACATTTGCATGGGTGAAAGTGCTACAGTGGAAATATCACCACTTAAGAGGATTGAGGATTCAAACCAGGCTCTTTCTGCTGAATAAAATATCACAGATAGAGTGGCCCTATGCTCGTTATACGCTCCACAGAGGTGTGGTCACGGTGGGAGACAGTGTGTGAGACACAGCTATGAGGCATTATGCTCACCTTTTGGTGTCAGTGAGCAAGGGTGTTAGGTGAAAATGGTGTGTTGTGTAAATGTGTGCGCTTCAGCTTTGCCTCTTGTGCGATTGTGTAGTCTTGTCCTCGTTCCAGGTCTCCGTGGTGGAGAGGAGGCTGTGTGGCTCAGGTCTCTTTGGTGGCACCTGGAAGTTGTTTGACATCCTCCCAGATCCATATTCTTCATTTATGCTCCTGTAATTTTGCATGATTGTCCATACTACAATTTTACTTTGGTCTTTTCTGTATAGCAACATCTATCTATATGTCTGTCCTGAGATTCTGTCCTCTGTTGCTCTTCCTGGGGTCCAAGGATAGAAAGTGTTGTATGCTGTACCGAGTGTAAAGCCCCTTGAGGCACATTTTTGATTTGTAATATTGGGCTATATAAATAAAATGAACTTGACTTGAAAATGTGACAGTAACAGGTGAATGATGAACAACAACACCAGGTAGGTTTCTTCAGGAGCTGAGAATCAGCACTGAGATTTAATCCTCAACAACTACACCTCTATAACACCTCAGACAAAATCTAGTTTACAAGGACAAGCCGCACAGGGTGCTTTTTTTATCTTTCAGCACTCTGAAGATGTTTGGGGGAAAGCATGAGGTGTGATTCCAACTAATACTGTAAGACACCTGATAGCCAGTTTGAAGTATGACACCTTTTTACTTAAGCTGAAGTGGTTTTGACTTTCAGTGTTGTGTGTGTCTCACAACTGAATCATGGAACAGTGTGTAAAAACAGACAGTAGTAAGTGAGTTATTTTAAAGCAGGCAAAATTGTGTCTACAACAAACACATTAGACAAATAAATACATTTGTAAAATGTTGGTTACGCTGTCTGTGCCAACTCAAACTCGCACAGACTGCATAGATTTCTTATGTCAGTAAAAACATGGCAGCAAGCAGTGTTTAAAATGACTTGTCTCCTTCCTGTCTATGAGAAAGTCCCGGGTTTATTCATAACAACAGAGATATTAATCAGTGGGTGTCCAGCTTAACAACAGTGCTGCGTTCTCCCACCTTAATTTACCTTTAATTTATTGGAAAACTGTCACTTAGAGTTCTACTTCTGAACACATCAACTTAAAATAATAACTTCAGTGTCACTTCTACCTTGATTGTTCCTATGCTCTGGCTCGCAATGATGTCCTAAAAAGTCAGATCAAGTTTGTAAGGCTTTTTTTCTTTTAGTGGACACTTCCATTTTCCCATTTTGGCATCTATATGAAAATATCAAAGATGGGTAATGAGAAATGAATATGAATCAAACTTTAACAAGACCAAATCACATCCAAAGTTATGATTTCAAACAGCTTCCTATGAAGGTCAGACAACGAAACCTGATATCTCCAACTATGCCATAGCACAATGTGCAAAAACCAACAGAACATTATACAGGGAGTTACCTAAACGATTGGGAGAGGCTCAAAACAACATCAGTAGGGACTGAGTTACAGATTATAAGGAGAAACTAAGAAAAGTTTTTAGGTGGAGTTAGCCTTAACATTGCCTCAAGCAAATATGTATAAGTGAAGAGTGTTTGAGCAACTAAATGAGGCAATTCTTTGTCTAGCTGAACTTTTTTTTTTTTTTTAAAACATTCTCTTTTATGTTTGCACAACTCCTATTTTGCATCCCAAGACCTCTTTGAAAGACTAAAATATTAAAGTCTCTATGGATATGCAGCGCCAGAGTGAATAAATGATAGGGAAAGTGTGCTGAATAATTATTAATGAATTGCCAGGAGCAATATGACATATTTATCTTATTTCCATTTTAGATTAAAACCTAGTACCTGCATTGGCAGCTAGTACAGAATCCATACCAACAACAATTGAGTGATCGAGTCCATGTCCGGAAAACCAATCTAATTATAAATCAACTCAATCTGCCTCAGTTTTGTTGCTTGCAATATAAGTGTTTTTCTGTGAAAGGTTTTTATCTTTGCTGTGTAATTGGGCTATAAAGCAAACGTGTGGTCTTTGATCTCACTGAAGTTTCAGCCGGCACTTTGAATGCAGCACCCATATGGGGATGTTATTTACAAAGCATTTGGAAATCTATGTATTATTTGCGAAGCTGATATAATGATGGCAGTACCCTCTTGGTACCTCTATTGGATAAGCAACAAACCATAACCCATTATCAGTAATAATCCAGGGATTTGAAGAAAAAGTCAGTAAACTGTGACTTTATACCGACTAACTCCACCACAGCTACTGCAATATATTTATAAAGGTAAAATCCTGTAAACAGTTTAATCCCCTCAAAAAAAGAATATTTAGGACACGAGAGGATATACTAAGATTCCACATTAGGAGCATTCTCTGCGGCTGCCACAATGTTTATGCATAAAAACCCTCCGGCAACAAGAGCTGACCAACACACAAATATTAAAGTAAAAAACTATTGTATACAAGTACAAAGTTCCAAAGTTCCAAGGTTGTGTACAATCCTACAGATCAACGCACACGTGCAACACTGTTGCTATAAATTATAACACAGCAGCTGTAATTATTTATTTCAGCACCAAAAAAGCCCAGAAAACAAGCACAAGATTCAGACCCAAGCGTGGTGATTCATAATCACGGCCCTCAAGGCTTCTCTGCGCCTTAACAAGCAGTCGAAATAGATAACCTACATAGCACACTGCATCCCCGCGTCTGTCACGCTCAAACACACACCGTGCATGATCACGTGACGTAACACAGGAGACAGACTGGCTGCGCCGGCTTCTTTGTGCCGTTCACTAACAGAGTCAGACATGCATGGCCGATGTCAGATGGGAAACATTAAAATAACATGGCACCTCAGGGGACCAGGAAAGAGCACTGGAGACATCCCGCTTCCCTTTGCTAACGGTCCCTCAGCACTGGTGAAAGAAACACATGCGTGTGTCCCCTCCGTGACCTCTGTGCGCTGCAGATAATCACATTGTATGCAGCTATATAATTACCTTGCTCATTAGTCAAAACCCCGAGGTTATCTTTATTAACTGCCACGCAGGCTGTTTTGGAGAAGGGGCACATGTCGTTGTTGCGTGTGTTTAATTAATTGCAGTTGAATGGGTGCCATCCAAGGCTGTTCATGGCTTGTGAAAATCACAGTCCATCACCTGAGAGCCGTTTGGGATAATTAATATGAGGTTTTATGCTATATGCAATGTTGTTATTTAAATGATTAAAGTTCCTACAAAATCAACGCTCACCGTTTGCATGTCTGTGACCTCCAACAGGATGTCCAATTAACTCGAAAAACACAAACATGGAAGGTTAGATCGCATGTTCAGCCTACATTGGTATGGTCAAATTGTAAATCATTATTAGCATATGTTTAAAATGTAATTGAACTGACCAGACAAAGATACCGCTGTGCATTTTACTAGAATAAATCCCACCATTGTGAAAGACGTTGTTTTAAGATTTAAGATGTTTTTCAAGCTAATATGCTACATTTCTAGTATTTCTCTAAATCAACCTTGGCTTTGGGAATTTATGATAAGGATTTCTAACTATTTTCTGAACCAAACCAAAATCAATAAAACAAGAAAATAATTGGCAAATGAATCCATAATGAACTAGTTTTAGTTCTTTTTCAACTGTTAACAATGCACAGGGGTTTCTGTTTTCTGGTCACGGTTGTTTATTATATATTGAGGCGTGTTTCGGCCTTGCAAGGCCCCTGACCTGAGGGTTCCCACCTGTCATATATCTACGTAACGCAGTGCTGAAAGAGGGCCCCATAAAACTACATGCTCACATACACATTCCTCACATGCTGTACATACACGCCCTGTCTACATCCCCACATAAGTGCCTCCGCGTAAACACATTTTGGGTGTGTCCAGATAAAAAGTCGAAACTGTACTCTTTCATCACGGTCAGATCACCATTGACCTTACTTATTATAAATCTGTATTTCATTTTCCTATATTTCTAAATAGCTGTATATATACCGTTGTACTGTTTATAAATCTTTATTTTCACAAGCAAGAGAAAAGGAGATTTGTAGGCACAAGTACTGCAGCAACATAATGTGACATGTGAATGTGAGGGTGTAGTTTGACCAGTTTTGTTTAACCGTACTGGAAACCAAATAACCAAGCACATGTCATCACATTTTGAAACAAATGTCGGACAATCCTGGCTTGTGCACAGAAATAAGTGACATCAGCTTTTTTCCAACCGAGTCCCGCCCACTTCAAACCAGTAAAACAAGCACAGACAAAACAAAAAACACAAAAACCAAAACAGTTCATATTGGACCATTATTCATATAAGTGCTCATAGTAAGAAACAGATTTGTTTGTTTTCAGGGCCTTTAAACCCTGATGGAGGCCCACATAGAGCACAACAGGTTGGTTTCTATTTGCCTTAAGTATTTTTCTAACTTTGACATTGTTCCCTGCTGCCACAGATGCCTGACAGTTTGGCTTTTGTGTACATTTGAAAAATCCCACCCTTTTTATTTCATGTTCATCCGAAGGATTTTCTCCAGAGGCAAACAGGGCTCAGAGAGGTGTTGACCTTTTCCCCACAAAGTGAAGGTAAGGATGTGGCTGACCCCATCAGGACTACAACAAACCAGTCGTATCAACTAGTGTGAGCCTGAACACTAACTACACTGATATGCTGGAAATAGGAGCGCAGGTATTAACGTTTGTCCAAAACTGGTCAAGCATCACAGATTTGTTCCGATGCTGTGCCCTGCAGTGTTACACTCAAGTACCTGGACGTTTGTACATCTGTATTAATGCATTTAAGCTGAACACTGAAGGTGAGCAGAGACACGCGGTCCTGTTTGTGTGTACCAGATCCAGCTAATTGAGTGGCCTGCTGGGCCTGAGGCTGTAGGTGTTGGTTTACTGCCGCTATTGATCCCAGGTCTGTCCTTCTATTAAATCAAAGACCTACCTGCTGTGTTGTCTCCTACAGCAACAGCATGCTGCGGCATCCACACATACTTACACACACAAGCATAAAAGCACAGACACCAATTGCTTTGCAGTGCAGGAAAACAAAGGAAATCAGGTGCAAACAAATAAACGGATCAGATCGAGAAAAAAAAAAAACTAAATGCAAAAGACAAAAAACAAGAATGTATCCACATTAGTTGTAGCCTTTAAAGCCATTAAACCAAAGCCATTCAATTTACTTCTAATCTGGACAGGGCCATCCCAGAGCAGGAAATGCCAGCCAGGAAGCTTCTGGAGGGCAGAGCAGCTATTGTGCATGCACACAGATCAACTGAAGATCTGATTTAATAAAATGCCTTTTCTCCCCGCTGGGGAAGGTGCCTGATCTCCTCTTTCATTCCATTGTTCACTAATTCTATCAGTCTCTCCTTTTCTCTACCCACACTGCTCAGTACATGACTCTACAGCAAATCACACACCACATTACTAAAGCAAAGTGTACCCGATTAATACAACAAGCAAATTAATACAATACTGACAAGTCTGACATGGAGGGGAATTGGCAGCATGAATTTTTCAACATATATTATGCTAATGAACGCAGCGCTTGTGTTTTAATGTGAACAGAAAGTCGACAAAGACAGTAGGAGTAGACGTAGAGCTTAAATTTAAACCAGGCTCACATGGGAGCAATGTTATGTTTGATGAAACACCACTAAAATGCGAGGGAGGAGAGACAGCAGGAGGGTTAGACATCACTGCTTTGTGAGGGTAACTTGCAGCAAATCAGAAGCCTGTTTGATACTGAGTCACTGTTTTGATCTGATTTGAGCGGCTCACAGTGTACGGTGGTACAAAAAAAGCATAATCAAGGTATCATAACATTTTGTGACATCGTGGCAGGGAATCTTTCTTAATCAGTCCAACCTGGATGTATTCGTGAAGATACATGTTTTTTCTCCAGAAGCTCCACACAGAACACTCCAGAAGTGTTATTGGAGGTGATCTGCGTCTCGCTTGGAGAGCGGACGAAATCAGACGGGAGCAGCAGGGGGCGCTGACAAACAGCAGCAGGCAAGTCAGACAGTTTCCATCAGCCTTCAACGAATATACAGGAAGTGACAAAAATATTTACTTCCTGTTAGATCCACCTGTAGGCTACCTGTAGTCTGCAGATCACGGTCAAAATAAACTTAATTATTATTCATATCAACCACACAAGATGTTTCTTAACAGATGAAACTGTTGCTGCACAACATACAGCAACAATCTAACATTAAATATTACAGTTACACAGAAAATGTGATGTTTGTGGTCAGGGTTAAGAGCCAATCAGCTCATTGATCAGGCGACAGCCAGTCGTTTCCCATCATGCCCTGAGTCTTGCAGCAGGTGGCGAGCAACTGCAGTCGCCTGGCTTTAAAACATGTGGCCGCCTCGATCTCATGGGGTTATCGTTTTCCACGTGACGTTGGGGTCGAGTCGGATACAAATCTAACCAGCATGCATTGTGCGGCAATCGCCATTAATCGATTCTGCTCAGGCCTGGCTCATCTCAAACGAACCTGTTGCCAGAGGCAGTGCACAGTGGTGTCTGTTCCTCCCTGAGGATGTGTTTCACTCATTCTGGATGACTTTTCTCTGAAGCTCATTCCCATGACCTGTAGATGCCTCCTGACAATGTCCAGGCTACCTCGCTCATGCTGTTGTTTTGTGTTGTTTTCAGTGTGACACTATTTGGGCTGGACGATAATGGTTTATATCATTCAATCTTCAATACGCTGGCTGGCATATGATGCCCTTTGTGTGTCTGTGTGTGTGTGTCTGTAGGGAATATGCCTTGATCCTCTGCGGGTCCATTAGCTGACAGTGGAAGAGTGTGGGGAAATCCTAAGCAGAGACGTTTGTTCAGTGAGTGACAATGCCCTGCTGTGAAGGATGAGACTGACCCTAACAGTTTATATCTCACCACCCGCCCACGCAGATACACTTCTGCCTTTCCTCTTCCTTCATTTATGTGCATTTTTTGTGTGCAAGCATTTCTACAGCCCACGCCCTCTAACATCACACCCGTTCCAGTATTACTAACTTGTGTGAAAGGATCTGTGTCTGATATTATGTCATTGTATCCTATAAATAAAAGAAATAGCCTCGGATGAACTGCAAAGGTTGCACTCTGGCACTAAACAGCTCATTCTCTTCTCCTCCCTGTTCGTTATCCTTTCTGTTCCCTTGTTGCTGCAACAACACGTGTTCCAAACCACAACTTCCTGGTGGAGCCGTGAGCTGATTGGCTAGAAATGGTACATACCCCCAACACACCCACTCCGAAATGCTTACTGGGGTTCCTGGCACTAGTTCCTGGCCTTTCCCTGTGCAATTAGAGGTTTGCATCTCTGTTATGCCCCTGTGCACCCCCCCCCACACATCCCGGGGGGGGGGGGGGGGGGGGGGGGGGGGGGGGGGGGGGGGGGGGGGGG
>JAVQJL010034846.1:0-13167 GCA_036024295.1 Nannoperca obscura
AATGTCTTGACTCTATTTTCTATTCATTTCACAACGTATGGTGGTGAATAAGTGTGACTTTTCATGGAAAACACAAAATTGTTTGGGTGACCCCAAACTTTTGAACGGTAGTGTAGGTCTTGATGTAATGAACAACTATAGACTCCAAACTCCCTTTATACAATGTACACAATTAACTGCTCACATGAGCCAATATGATCATTTTGAAAAATTCCAATCTGGATTTCGAAAAAAACACAGCATTGAAACTGCTTTACATAGGGTGATTGTCTCCTTGCTGCTGATGGTAGTGAAGGGTATGTCCTGATTCTTCTGGACCTCACCTTTCCTTTTGACACAATAGACCACAGTTAAAAAGTTAGTTACAGGCATCACTCTTGGTAACTTCACATGATCTACAGCCACCATGAAATATGGGGTACCTCAAGGCTATGTCCTAGGTCTTCTTTTGTTCTGTATTTACATGCTTCCTTTTGGCAGATTAATACACAATCATAAAATATCTTTCATTGCTATGCTGATGGCACACAACTCTATTTGTTTGTAAAACCAGGATCCCCCAGCAGTCCTGTCTA
The DNA here is from genome assembly GCA_036024295.1 of Nannoperca obscura. Lineage (NCBI taxonomy): Eukaryota > Metazoa > Chordata > Actinopteri > Centrarchiformes > Percichthyidae > Nannoperca > Nannoperca obscura. The sequence goes on from JAVQJL010034846.1 coordinate 576, forward strand.
AAAGATATCAAATGCTGGATGTCTAATAACTTCCTCCAACTCAAATCTGAAATAATAACCCTGGCTACAGTGCTGGACAGAAACCTGGGGTTGTTGTTATTTTCCTTTATTAATGATGAGTAGTAGGCTGTTCTGGCATTAAAATCCTTCCTATAGATTTTAAGACAGTCTGCACCGACATAGGGTACTCTTTTCTGGGCTCATCTTGTGGTTTTAGAGGGCTTTGGAATACAGGATGTTTGGGGGGTTGGATTTAAGGTGATAAAAAAATGTGACTGCTCTCTTTTGGATATTAATCATCGGTAGGTATCTGCCTAATTCTGCTTCCTTTTCTGCATTTTCTATTCTGCATGTGTTTTTATCTTTCTGTGTAAAATGTATTTGCGTGTAAAGATTCTGTTGGCTGTCCCAATGAGTATAGCTATGATGACTACCGCGCAGTGCAATGGGCTGGATCACACTATCAAATATAAAAAAACACAAATACAGAAACTTCTCTGTGAATCTGCAGCCTCTGATTTCAGTGCAGGTCTATTACACACGGCTGGTCGCAATGTTAACCTAAATAAATCACACGCGAATGACATCACCCTGCTACAAAATAAACATTATTCTGCCCGTTATGTGAGAGACATCGGATTTTCGGAGCTCATTAATCCTGTGAGTCATAGCCTCCTTTCCAGCATTTTTTTTTTTACAGTGGGGTTTCATGTTTTATGTCTTCAATGCACTGCAGTGCAAAAACTTCTGTATCAGTTACAATATCACCATTTACAACATGAGATTAAATAGAATTAAAACTAACAAAGTGATCATTGAATTTTTTTTAAATTCCCTTTTTGGCTACAGCTTAGCCAGATGTGAAAGTTTATTTTATACATTTTGCAACTCTTACCTGCAAATATGACATTTTAAGCTCAAATGATTGTCTTGTCCCTGATTTGTCCATTATAAAACGCAAAGAAAATGCGGCCGAATGCACGTTATTTTTTTCTTTTCTTAAAATTTTCTCTCTCTGTCTCTCTCCTGGTAGAGATGTTGATCGAATGTGTGAAGAGCAAGGATGTGAAGAAGGTGAGTGAACTGCAGACCTGTTCTTGGTTTACACTGTAACACAGAACTTCCAGAAAACGTAGAATGGGGGTGGGGGTGGGGGGGGCAGCAAAAGCATGGTGCATGGAAAAACCCTATTATTTCTTTCTGTGATGAGTACCGTCAAGTAATCACAACATATTGGTACATTTTTGTCAATGTACAGAATTGGCTGCTAAAAATCTATGAAATGCCATTCCTGTTTAAATGATGCAAAGGCAATAGAAAGAGTACAGTTGTGTTGTGGGAGGAAAATTTAAGATTTTGTAAACCCAAGTCCAATAAACCCACCGTACATCACCTGCTCAGCACCAAAACACACACAGGCAGTTAGAGACTAGCTAGTGAACACAGTGGAGCTAAAGCATGGAATATTATTTCATAAAGGTGTACTTAAAACAGGGTTTTGTATCTGTAACCTTAGTTTTGTAAGTTTGCTGTGCCTAGCCGTTCCAAATACAAAAACTAAGCTTACAGAAACAAAAATCACTGCCCAAGTTTGCAAAACTAAGCTTACAGAAATGGACCTAATTAACGGGAGTATCAGGGATTGGACCCAGGCGCAGACAGCACAGACAGATTTGGAGCTGTTTCAATTGTTTATTCAACACAGGGGGGTTAAGGTTAGGTGCGGGTAGGCAGCGCTGGGAATATACAGCAAAATGGCAACATAGGAACAAAGCAAGACACAAGATGAACCGACAGAGGAGGAACCCTAAGGCAGATGGCCTGGAGGACCACAGGAGGGCGACCCGACGTGGGGAGCCGCTCGGGAAGACGACCAGTAGAACGACCAGACGTGGGGAGGTGCTCTGGAGGTCGACCAGTAGAACGACCAGACGTGGGGAGGTGCTCTGGAGGATGGGCAGTAGGGGGCCAACAAAGGAGCCACTCTGGAGGATGGGCAGGAGGCCAGCAACGAAGAAGGAGCTGCTCTGAAGGATGGGCAGAGGGCCGGCAATGAAGGAGCCACTCTGGAGGACAGGCAGGAGGGCGGCAACGAAAAAGGAGCTGCTCTGGAGGCCGGCGACGAGGCTGCGGGTCAGGAACTGCGGATGGCTGCTGACAGGAACTGGCGAAGGTTGTGGCTTCAGCTCAGAAACAGGAACAAATGTCGGCCGGATCAACGACTCGGGATAAAGGGATAAATGAGAGCAGGTGTGGGAAATGAGAGACATGAGGGCAGGAACCAGACAGGAAGTATTTCACAATTAAATAGGAAACACATAATTGTACAAGTTTACAACACTACGGTTACAAATACAAAACGCCGTTTTCAAGTACACCTTTTTGATTGATATAATATTCCATAATAAAAAACAGACCGATATAGTTGGAGACTAAAACCAGAGCTAAAAGAGATTGAACATTGGACTCCATCAGGTGGACACAAACTAGACTCTAAATGAATGGTAATGTTGCTCTGTCTCTGCGTGATGTGTAAATAAGCAACGGTATGAGGTCATGTGGGCACCGTATAACTTTGAGGTCATATTGTGTCTTCAAAAATCTACTAATTCTGCTTTAAGCGAGAATAGTTTTCTGTTAATAGTTGCAGTGTTGAATCAAAATGTTTGTTTTCCCATTTAAAAGATAATTTCACCCCTATTTCACCAAAAGCTGCAGGAGCTACACCAGAAGGGAGCGGATCTCACAACGCTGGACTCTTCAGGCTGCAGTTTACTGCACCACGCTGTCGGCACAGGAAGCAAAGAGATGGTCCGCTACATCCTGGACAACGGTAACTGCGATAAACCAGCAGCCATTATGAATTACAATTTACCATTGACCATAGGTTGCAATAAGATTAAATCCTTCATTTTTATCATGACATAAAAAATATAATTATGATTTTCAAATATTAAAAGACCTTGTTCAATCTTTCGATATATAGTAGCTAGGGACTAACGCTTATAGGTATACAGAAAGTTGACAGAAAACCAGTGAGCATAGACAAATGTTTTGATTGACTTTGTAGCGTGCCATTGACTCTCAGCAATAACGGCCCGGTCTGGTGTCTCTCTACAGTAATCCCCTCTCGTCTGTCTCTTTTCCAGCTCCAGGTGACCTGCTTGATGTCCCAGACAAACTGCAGTTAGTACAGTCCTTGTTACCTTTGTCATATATACTGTTCAACAATTCAAAAGTTGAATTAAACAAATAATAAATGGGTTTAAAAAGCAAATTTTCAAGTTGCAATTAAGTTTTTGTTTCCATCCTTTGATTGTCCTGTGATAGTAATGTAAAAATGTATGGACACAGTTTGTTACAGTGTTGCTGAGAGAATTGTGGTTTAAAATAAATAAATAAATAAAGAGTGTAGCACCAGCTTTGATTTTGTTCCCCTCAGCCCTGGCTTGTATGTATGTGCCGGGCATCCTAAGTGTACCCAACTTTAAGGAGAACAAACATGAGAAACCAAACAAAAGCAGTAGGGTGCCAGATCATCAGTCGAGCCCGACTCCCAGAAGACGTTGGCGGCTGTCTCATCTCATGCTCCCTCTCTCTCTCTCTGTCTCTGTACTCCGGACCACCAGCGGGGAGACGGTTCTTCATCGAGCTGCATCTCTGTGTCACAGGACCATCTGTCATTATCTGGTAGAAGCAGGAGCCTCACTGATGAAAACAGACCTGCAGGTAGGTTCAATAAACACTTATACACCATTTACCCAGCTGTACTTACACATTAGAATTTCAATTTGACTTTAAATACACAATATCACCAACTAAAAAGAAAGAAACAACAAAACATGTTCCTCTTTAACCCAGGTCAAACTCTGGAGACCTTTGTTTGGTTCAAAAGAACATTTCAAAATGTCCACAAAGATTTTTTTTTCTGCAAATGTATGTAATTTTCAGTAAAGTAATCATATGTAATGTTAAATTAAACATCTAATTTGTACAGAAATATTTAACTTTATTAAACACTAACTCTCCTTTTGAGATCAAGAATTGTTCCTAAAGCCCATAATCACAACAAGCATTATACATATTCTTTATTCATGGTTCACTCAGGTGTTTATTCCATTTAAATCATGTTTTTGGCTGGTCTATTATTGCCCTTATCAAGAAAATATCCAGCATTGAGTTTTAAAACAAAAACATGGTAGTATGGAAGTAACCTGTAACACCTTCGGTCCAAGTCCAAGCTTCAAAAGGTCCCAACTTCAAAGATATAACCATCTTCAGATGGCAAAACCACAAAATCAAAAGCATGACTTTTTAATGTTTATTTATATTTTTAACTCCTGACCCCTGGAATGTTGTCAGGCAGTGGAAGGAACACTTCTGACACACTCATCAGTATGAAAAGTAAAAAAAAAAACGAACATGGGATACTCCTAAAGATACCTGGACACCCGATTGGCAGGACATATCGGTTTTGGTGCTATCAATGTCCTGATTGGTAGAAAATGCTTGCAAGAAGCAGGAAGAAAAGCCTTTTGAATTGTTTGTCAGATACACAAAAAGTATGTGGGTAAAAAAAGGTTCCTCACCACATCTCTCTAAGACACAACGCAAGAGAAACTCATCTGAAACTCACCTAAAGCTCGTGACCGTAGTTAACGGTAGATTGAATGGTAGAATTCTGCCAGCCCAGGGTCACCGTAGCTGACCTCGCCGACTGGGCGCCCCAAGCCAAAGCTTCCCCACCTGGCCCCGCAGAATAGAAATTCAGAAAATGTGACGAGTATCTATCCAGCTCTATTCAGTGCATAACCAGAGCAGCAAGCACTGCTTGCCCCTGGCCCCGTTGAGTTCAAACTGAGAACCTCTGGCTGTGAGGCGACAGTGCAAACCACTGCACTGGTGTGCCGCTATCCTAAATAGTTGTTTTTTTAACTCGTCTCATTTTTTGAATTTCTGAATTTCTATTCTGCGGGGCCAGTGTGGAAGCTTTGGCTTAAGGCGTCCAGTCGGCGGGGTCAGTTACGGTGCCTGTGGGCTGGCAGAATGGGATTGAATTCTACCATTCAATCCACCTTCGTGAGCTTTAGGTCATGACCCAATGAGTTTCAAATGAGTTTCAAATTAGTTTCTCTTGCGATGTGTCTTAGAGAGATGTGGTGAGGAACCTTGACATCCAGAGGCGTTGAAAGATGTCCGCTGAGGTTCAGCATCTGATTAGGTTGCCCTCAAGATGTATCCCTCTCGAGGGTTTTTCAGCACTTCCAACTGGGAGCAGACCCTGGAGCTGACCCATGACATGCTGGGAGGGATTACATATCCCATGTGGCCTGGGGATGGCTTGGGATCCCTCCAGGAAGAGCTGGAGCATGTGGGCTGGCAGAGGTACATCATGACTGCTACCACTGTAACCCAGAGCAGGTAGCAGGTCTTGAAGTTAAAATAGTGTGATGAATCGATGCACATTACGAAGAAAGGAACACCAAGCTTTAAAATAGAGCAGCACGGAGGCAGCACAAGGAAGCGATGGCAACCGGAACAAAAAGTTTTCTTTTCAGTCTCCATTTACAGCAGAGCCATTACATTTCCACCGAAGAGAAAGAGAAAAGAGAGAAAAAAATCACAGTTTAAAAGAAAAAAAAATAACTGGCTCATTAAGGGAAGTCGGAACATCTGCGTGGACGTGCTGTGTCTCAGCAGAGAAAGACTCGCACAGAAGAAGAAAGGAGTGTTCAGTTTGCAGCTTTACCAAAATATGCTAATGGGTTGAAATGAAATATAGATATTGATCAAAGTGTTGGTTTTGGTATTGATTTAGTTATGGTAGTAATTTAAGTGAATGTAATAATACATTATGACCGGTAATGTTTAGCAGCAGACAGATCAGTTTTGCTTGATTTATGGTCGTACTCTGTAGGTCTGTTATGTGTTGGTTTACCAAAATTAAGCTTTTTCCCCCAATTTTGTATATAATTAAAATTAAATACTGTAATTATATATGGCAAAGGAATAGGTAAATAAGAAAATGTCTAATTTAAAGAGCAGATGTCTTTGGTTTGAAAGTAACGGCATCTGTTATCAATCTGACTCTACTGTGAATGTCATTAACTTTATTAAATGCTCCATTACTTTTACTAAAACCAAAACCGGACTGTAAAAGAAGTAAACGAAACAGCGCAAAGTAGATTGAAAATAAAAAAAGAGGAAACTTTGAAGTCAACTGGGCTGTTTTTCAAGTTTGGGCAGGGGCTGTACACAACCTTGTATAACTTGACAGTTGATAACCACCACATGACAGCGACGGCGAAAGGATTCGAGGCCTGATAAAAGTCAGAGGAAAAGCTGCTGACGAGGAGGGGAAAGCTGTACTTAAACTAAATTGACTGTATTTACTAAATCTTCACAAAACGGGCAGAGGAAGCTTCGGGGTAAACAGCAAAGCAACAAAAGCAGGAAAGCTGCTCACCTCGTAAAGCTCAACCCTGAGGCTGGAAATGTCAGCGAAAAGCAAGGCCTGCCTACCGGTGGACACTGAAGAAAACAATGAATGAAGATGGGATGAGGTCAGGATAGTTCGAACCAACCTAAAAGCTTCTGTCGCAAGTGATTAGAGGAACTGAAGCTGATTCAAGTCAATTCACTTTCATTTACATAGTTGTGGCAGTCTTTTCGCTGGATTCACGTAGGAGGGCGAAGCGCCACGATATAGCGCAGGTAGTAGCCTGACTGTTCAAACTAGGGTTGGTCCTTTTGCTGGGGAAGGGAAATGGGTTGGCAAGCAAGTTGTCATTTATCAGAATCATATCATGTATATCATTTATAATGTGTTTTTGATGCTAAAACATTTGCTGCAGTGCATCTGTGGGAACGGCCCAATTGGTTAACACGGGCACCAAATGGAAGCTAACAGCGGTTTGGGACACTTTGGTGTCACATCACATCAGTGACAAAATTCAGCAAAGCAGTGTTGTAATTTTTCCGGACCAAGGTCGATTTTTCGGAGGTTTCGCTTCTGACCAATCAAAATGCACGTTGTTCACATCACATTCACGTCATTAAACATGGCGGATTGTTGGATTGTTTTTGTTTCAATGAACCCCGTCGAACCCCATGAATCAAGCAGTGAAACTCACCAAGTTCTCCTGTCTTTTTTAATATTGGGTGTACCCAGATATTTCATTTATTTTTCTTTTTAAGTAACCAGGCCATTTTTTCTCAAGTGGCGCGAGTTTTCTTTAGAACCTTAATAATTAATTCGCAAACTGTTAGTCACCTGTGGGTCCGTTCTGGAGCTTTCAGGCCTCCTTGGGTGTGCTCGTTCCCAACGTGGGCGATTTGGCATGAATCGGAGGTTTGTCCTAGGCCAAGGAACGATACAACTTTCTTCACACACCTCTATGGTCCTGCCTCTGAGATTCTTTGGTTCTTCTTTCAAATGGTTCTTAGTTTCAAAGTTGGGATGGATGAGGCTCAGGGTCCTTCAGCACCTTCTGCGTGGCTTGGATGAGCAAAACGCAGGTCTCTGGACGAACAGGCGGCCCACTCGTCTGGGGACAAGGCAGATAACAGTCAATCAGAGTATTAGGGTCAAAGAACAGCGAAGAGATAAGAGCACAAGAGTCAAAATTGAGGAGCTTTGTAGTCTTCTGTAAAAGGGGCAGCGATGTTCAATGTCAGCGGTGCAAAACTTTACTCCACCCCCTCAAACCTATTCTATTTTAACTAATTTCTTTGGTCCCATTGCTTTTCCAAAGAATGAATTAAGGTAATAAAGTTGCACAAGTCTAATGCTTCCATATTTAATAGCGTGGCATTCTTTGCTGCAGAACGATACCAAACCCCTTATAAAGAAACCAGGTTTAAAGGCAATTATACACAGCATGTCATTTTGACAACACACATACATATTTACCATGTCTGTATATATATATGTAAATATGTGTGCCTATTTGCACAACAAATGAATGAGTGAATCGCAGTAAACTCAATATATACCAGGGTTCCTTTGATCACAGATATAGATGTCTATCTTTAAATTCAGTGATGCATAAACTTAATCCAGGCACATAGATTTTATATGTATATCCACTTATATGCATCTTCATGAGTATAGCAAATGAAATAAGTAAAAACAGATCATCCACTTCTGAAGGAGTGTAGAAAAGGAGGAGGTTGGGGCGGTGGGGGAGGTGCAGAAGAAGGGCTAATCCCCACACAGACGTTGGCACTCAGAGATTGTATCAGGCATTTAAGCTTAAATCTTATTTCATTACAAGCTGTAATCAATGTATGTTATGTAAAGGCATGTTCCCGTTTCCCATATCATTAGCTGTTAAACAAAATCAAACATCCCATCTTTATCTTTTCTGGATTAGTGGATAGGCGTAAACCTTTCCTGTTGGTTCTGTTTGCATTTGACCCGCATCAAAATCAGCATGTTAAAGTCCAGTACATTTCAGAGGTTTAGTTAAACATAGCGTATTCATTAATATACATTTATATTCAACACTGAACTCTTGACACAAGAACAAAGGAAATTACTTTGCTATGCTGAATTTAAAGCCCATATCCTGGCATTAGGCTAGCTTTGCTAAAGGTCTGTTGTCAGTTGTCACATAGCTTTCAATTAATGCCAGAGTCCTGGTGGGTCATGTTTTATGGCCTGGAGGTCATGGAGAGGGAGAGGAAAAGAGAGGAGCTCAGTGCATCCTAGAAAGTCTCTCGGCAGTCTAAGCCTATAGCAGCTCAACTAAGGGGTGGCTCAGGGGTCACCTGCGTCAGCCGTACTATAAGCTTCATCAAAGAGGACAGTGGTAAGCCTACTCCTTAAATGTGAGCAGGGTGTCTGCCTCTCGTACACAAACTGGAAGCTGGTTCCACATAAGAGGAGCTTGATAGCTGAAAGCTCTGGCTCCCATTCTACTTTTAGAGACTTTATGAACCACAAGGAACCTGCATTCTGGCAGTGCAGTGCTCTAGTAATAAGTAAGGGTAATAACGTACTATGAGCTCTTTAAGATATGATGGTGCCTGACCATTAAGAGCTTTGTAGGTGAGAAAAAGGATTTTCTATCTATTCCAGATTTTACAGTGAGCCAGTGTAGAAAAGCTAATATTGAAGAAATATGATCCCATTTTCCTGGTTCTTGTCTTAAGGGACTTATTGGTGCAGCCTGATGATAGAGTTGCAATAATCAGTCCTAGACGTAACAAATGCATGGACTAGTTTTTCTGCATCTTTTTGAGACAGGATGTGCCTGATATTTGGAATGTTACGGAAGTGAAATATGTTTTATGTGAGTGTTAAAGGACATATCCTGATCAAAGATAACTCCAAGATTCCTTATGGTAGTGCTGGAGGCCAGTGCAATGCCATCTAGAGAAACTATATCTTTAGTGTGTTTGGGGCCAAGTACAATAACTTCAGTTTGGTCTGAGTTTAACATCAGAAAATTGCAGGTCATCAAGGTTTTTATGTCCTTAAGGCATGCTTGAAGTTTAGCAAATTGATTGGTTTCTTGTGTGGGTATAATTGGTGAATAGAATTGGTCCGAGCACAGAACCTTGTGGAACTCCGTGACTAACTTTAGCGTGCATAGAGGATTCATCGTTAATATGTACAAACTGATGATTCAGATCTCCAGATCTTCTTTAGAGAGTGGACGCGGTAAACACATACAGAGTGAGCAAAATGCGTGTCAGACTTAAGTACAGCCACAGTGAATCACAAAGAGATAATTGAGACACGAGGGATTCAGATTCAGACCAAAAGTACAGTTGCTGGCAGAGTTTCTGAAATGGTGGAAATGGGATAGTACTGGAGCAGCCTGTGAACCAAAGTGTGGGGGATGTCGCTACAGTAATTGTCAACCAGAAGTGAAGGAAATGATAGTGATTCAGGAGAAAGAGCTTGAAATTATATAGCAAGGTCTCATCTGTGTTCTTCACACTGGGACACAAAAGACCCAACCTCTCTTCCCAATAACAGTAGTGGAATGAAAGACACTTTCCTGAGGACAGAAAAACATATCAAGAGGGACAATGAGTGGCAGGCCGCTTACACAGCATCAACATAAAATGGTAGAAAGGGAGTAGCAAGAAAACTCACCAAGATTATAAACATCAGGAGAGAAACTAAAGATGAGGGTGAATTGAAACAGTATAGTTCTGCATAGAGACGTAAAGTAATAGTTTGTAATAGATATTAATATGTAATAGATGGTGATTTTAATAAACATCAATACCATACTGGACAATTATTCGGCTTATTAATGCATTTATTGTAGAAATTATATTTCTGTAACTATTTACCCCACCCAGAGCTCCTATTTCAGCCATAGGAAAGGTTTGAATTTCCCATTTTCTTAAATTACATTTTTATGGAGAACGTTTCTTTCTTTGGACTGGGTCAAGAACCATTGCGGATATGGATCCATTATAACACCGCGTACGACTCATTTGTGAATTATACAAATGAATATGACATATTGACTTCATCATAACCATTCTCTTGGAACCCGCGATGTACATAGCGGTGGAGCCTACCATTTGTTTGCGCCTCAAATATGCATCTTCTTTTGTTTTTTTTGTTCAGTTTTCCGTGGAGGTTTCAATCATGTCGAGGGGGAAAAAACCCTCCTAACTGGCTGGACTCGGCAATGACCTAGATACAGAGAGAGAGTGAGAGGAAAGAATGGAGAGAGAGTGTGAGACAGAGACGGCGAGAAAGCGCAACGAATGGAAAGAGACAAACGACTTGAGAAGAGAAGACTGATTTTGACATTCACTATAAAGTAGTTTGATCTCTACATCTCTCTGCACTCACTCTCTTTCTCACTCACCCAATGACAAATGTGCGCACACATACACACACACACACACACACACAGACACAACTCAGCTAATTAGAGTCTGTTCAAAACTCTAGAAGTGATTCAGTGTAAATGCCCCTCCCCCATAAACAACCGCTCAGAATATATGTTGTGTTGTGTGTTTGTGTGTGTGTCCTCCCTCTCAAGGACACATGTTTATTTCATTTAGAATTCAGTTGTTTCTCATTATCTCATTTTTATCAGTTGGAGACAGACAATGCTGCTTTAACAACACCACCACTTTACAACAAGAGAGAGATGTGAAAGGGGAAAACTGAGCAACGCAGACATGACATGAAACACTGCAGTGTCTCTCTCTCATAGGAAAGGAGAGGCTGATCATTGTGGCAAGCGGGAATAAGACTCTAACAAAAAGCCTGTTTTGTCTTTAACAAAGTCTAAAAGCCCGGTGTTCGGAGCTCCCAGTGCAAAAGTGTTAGAATGAACAACATCCTGGTGGTTTTGCTATTGTTACAGTACGAGTATTGCTTATGGCCCCGGAGGTCTGACTGTGTTGAGGGTGATGGTGGCACAAGAAGAAAGTCCACAGGTTCATTAAAATCCCAATGGGTTATCTTGGGGAGCACGCAAGTGCTAAGCAAGCTGCCCATTAGATAATGAGCCATGGATATATTACGTGCTGTTGGCCAGATCCATTTTGCACATTGCGCAGAGGAGTAGAACAAGCAGAAGCAAACCCCTGTGAGCTATTAGATGAAGAGATGCAGACACCTTTCTAACATGGCTTTATATCCCCTCCTGTATCGAAAAAGGCATAAGTTGCTGGCCACAGAGGAGTGTCCTTGGTTCTTTGGATATAGGTAGTCTTGCCCGACGAGTTGGCCCTCCTATGATGGACCATCACTCACTTGGCTGCCACTTTATACAGATACAGATAAAGTATATTGCCGTGGTAGTCAACCCTGTCTTCTGCCACAAGTCGATGAGGATGGTAAAAAAAAAAGTACATTTAGATGTAGGAAAATGTTCTGTCCAATTGATTTTGTGCCACGCTGCGTTTTGAACTTGAGTCAAATAGTCTTCAAAATAGACATAAATGTGAGCAACACTGACTGTAAATGCGTTTTTGAAGAGTTTGAGTGCAAAAACAGTGACAATTTTAACATGTGGTGATCGAAGGCATCGCTACCAAAAGCAATGACAATTGACGGAATTTTAACAAGTGAACACAGCATTCAAAAATCCATGCAGCCAACTGTATAAACCTGTAACTAACTAAATATTAACAAAAAGAATGGACGACAATGTGAACACAGCTTTTGTGGTGAATTGCCAAAAGTAAAAGCACCATAATAAACTAAATAAAATAAAGTTTTTCCATAGGAAAAACTTTATTTTATTGATTTAAGAAAAAAAAATCATAATTTTTTGTAATTCTTTGTGTCTCTTTATCAGGGTGATACTCCTAAGAACAGGGCTGAGAAGGCTCATGACGCTGAACTGGCGGCCTACCTGGAAAACAGACAGCATTACCAGATGATACAGCGAGAGGACCAGGAAACGGCCGTTTGAAACAGTTGAACTCTCCCTGAACAGGACGTGGACGAAAAAAACACCGTCTTCTTCCCCATCTTTACGAGACTGACAGTTTAGGCCTGCATAACGGGGGGGGGGGGGGGTCAATGGGGAACCGATACACTTTAACCCCTGCGGGGTCGGTTGAAACCCCCGAGCGCAGGCGAAAGCTTGGCCAAAGCGGC
>JAVQJL010034854.1:0-19171 GCA_036024295.1 Nannoperca obscura
CTGCATGACCCCCCCCCCCCGCCCCCCACCCCAACCAATATTTCCTGTTACTCTCTACTTGATGCCATCAAATGTGATGAACATCTTTTTTTAAAATACAGATAATCTCTAATTTGACAGCTTTGTTTGACTCTACCGAAAATATCTTTAAAAGCGAAAGTAGAAGCGATCATTTTGGTCAGTTGTGGGCTTTCAGGTAGGCCCTTTTGCTTCATTGCATCACTTTTTTGGAGTGCATGTCAACCACTGTAACAAGTCTGGAATTCCCCTTTGACTGCCTGCTAGGTGTTTCATTTTCTAAACAGCTATAGCATAAGCCACAGTATGTGCATCTTCACACTGCAGCACAGCTGTCTCCCTGTGCTACAATGGACTGTCTGCCAGCATCGGTTTTCTCTGTCTGCCTCTGAAAGCAAATGGCAGGAGTTGAGATTTAAGTGCTGCTAGGTCTTTTGGTATCAAAGGAGGAAACAACACTCTCTCCCTGGTGCCTTGACTTCAACAGGAGACAGACCCTTTCCCTGCTGAATGCTCAGAGAGTCGGGGTGAGTGGGATGGAGAGAAAATGGTTTCACTGTCATTAAATACAGAAAAGTGCAGTAGTGTCGGGAGGAACGGTTGCCTTTTCCCTCACCTCTCCTCAGTTCAAAGGCACAATCTGGGCAAGTCATATTTGGTGCTGTGTAGTTCTTGACAATCAGTGTTCATCGCTGACCAAAGGCTGTTTGCTAGTGGCTGTCTGAGGCTCGTCAGCAAAGCATATCTAAAGGTACGATTATACTGACCTAGAAGGGCATGTGTATTGGCTTGAATAAAGATAAGAATGGTAATGTTGTCCTGGTTTTTGATCGGTCAATAGACCACTTTGTACAGTAATACCTCTACAACCATTGGATGGATTAACACGGCATTTTGTACAGGCATTCATTGTACCCTGAGGTTGACTTTTGTGTTTCAGAGTGAAGTATCTCAACAACTACTGGATCGATTACTATACAATTTGGTGTAGACATCCGCTGTCTTTGTAAATATTTGTGATCTTTTGACTTTTTCATTCAGTGCCATTATCCAGTCAGTTCCTGTGTTTAATACTTTGGTTTCTGAGCATTACAGCCTCATCAATCCAATGTAAAGATCTAATACGACCATCAATTGTCTCGGAGACACTTGGAGGGAGAAAGCTTGGATGCAATTTTTGGCTGACGTGAGTGAGCTCTGGGCTAGATGCTAGCATTGTCACTATACCAAAGATTATGATACATATTGCATGGTGACATATTGCATAGTTCTACTAATACCTCAACAACGACCCCAAATTGGTGGCGACAGTGTGGTGAAGATTTCAATGTGGAGGGTTGACACTCTGTAAAAGCTCTTAATATCCAATGTGAAGCTTGGATATATTCCGATGATTGTGCTAACATGTAGAGTTTTTATTTTGAGTGTGCAAAGTGGGGGTCATTTTGAAGATTGTTAAACCCAGAGTTTCATTTGAACCCATTTTAGGATAGTGTTACAGTTTCAGACTGCCTGTTATTTGAATATTTCTGATATGAATCACTGGTGTTTGTTTTGTTTTTGTCACATGGGGAAATGTTGTATTCTGCAATATATTGGTTCTGTCCCAGCAAAACGAATAGAAATCCTGTCTGAAACCATAAGACGAGACCCTCGGGACAAGTTGACATATGTAGTTATTTAGACGGTGAAAGAAAGAAGAAGCTGAACATACGGGTGGTTTAAAAAAAAAAAAAAAAAAAAAAAAGTGCCCAAACCTTTGACTGGCTGCCTCATCACAGCCATGCAGCACACCACAAACACTTCTGCAAAGTCTGAGGCTTTTCGAGCCAGAGTTTTACCTCTGCGCACATCAGCAGCAGCAGCAGGAGGAGGTCGGCAGAAGGAAAGGAGAAGGTGAGGAGAAAAGAAAGAAGCAGTTGAATAAGAAGAGCTCCCTGTTTTGCATTTATATTTGAATGGACTAGGTGCCTGTGCCCAGCTGATGTTCTGTCTGACAACGAACTGCTAAGCAGTCTTTTTTTGCTTGAATATTCAAACAAGCAAGAACGCTCATGTGCGCACGTTTGTTGCAGCCATGCGTTAGTCAGCCGGACTCTTCAGCTTCCCTGAATGATGACTCCTCTTTCTCTTTCTTTGACCCATAAGGATCTTCTTACTATTACTTGTTGTCATCCCACCTCCCTTCTTCCCCGTTGGCTCTCCTACAACACATTATATGGTGCCAATGACAAATATTAATTATACATGTGTGGCCTCTCATATGTAGGCTAGCTAGACTGCTGCGAGGCCTTCCCTCTTCTTTGCCAAGCAGGGCAGCACCCAGAGGCAGGAAATAAGAGGCAGGAAACAGTGAAGCTAACTTGTTACATAATACAAACACAAAACTTGCTGTACTTTCAATTCAGAGGTCTTGATTTACAGTGCAATGCATTTCTTTCATCATAAATGGAGTGCAGTTGTGTCTAAACGTTCAGGTGACATCTTGTACAAGTCCTCTGTGTAGAACCAGGACCTGTGCCTGAGGTTGTGAATGAGCCCAGCCAAGGTCTCCTCATGGCAGATGGGGAGGGTCCAGGGGCAGGATGGAGGAGCACCCTCCTCGGCTCTGCTCCTGGATCTATTTCTGGGTTACTGGTTCATTTTATGCTGTGCTGTTCTCGCAAGGCAATAAGGAGTGATGAGGAGAGGTGAATGATAAAGAAAATGATTTTGTTGCTTTGCTTAATAGCAGCATGGAAGCAGATTTCAATTTGAGATTATTTTAATCACCTCAAAGTTAAAAATCAGCCACAGCCGGGAGGAGGGAAACCTTCAGTATAATGACAGGCTTAAATTGTACTTCCATTTACAGTTGGACTACATAATGATCTTCATAATTGCTTGTTTTAAAATGCAGTTTTATCTTTTTCCTATTTGTTATTCATAGAACAGGTATCAGATAACTAGTCTGTTAATCAAGAGCCAGAAAATGAATCTGCAACCATTTTAATAATAGATTAATTAAGTCATTTATCAAGGAAAAGCATCAAACTTTGTCTGATTCCAGCTTCTCAAATGTGAGAATTTGCTGCTTTTGGTTTTTCTCTATTTTGGGATATTTTGTTGCCCAAAGGATGAATCAATTAATAAGGAAACTGACTATTAGTTTAAAAAAAAAAATTATATTCAGAACAGATATACGATAGAGTTGGAACAATCAGTCATTACCGGAAAACTACTCCGAATTTGCAGTTTTATGTCATTTTAAATGGAATATTTGGGGGTTTTGGTCGACAAAAACAAGCGACTAACTGTTAGTTGCAGCCCTGATGGTTTGTTGGTTGGCTTAATGGCAGCATGTAGAGTTGTGGGCAGTGATTTCAAGGTGAGATCATTTCACAACAGAAAAAAAAGAAGGGGAAACATGTATTTTTCTTACAGCCTTTATCATTTTAACAAATATCAGATGGACTGGATGTAGTTGGTCAAGTATGTGGCTGCGCAAAAAGGACAAACAAAGTCTATAAAAATGTGTTGGACCCCGCCGTGTCTTCATTCACAGCTGCACTTCTGCAAACATGGCTCATCTCTAGCTGTGTGTATGGACGTCGTCGTGTACGGCGAGGGTGTTCGCTGTCACGCTGTTCGCCCTCTGCTCTCACACCGCTGGTCATGCCAGGGTTTGGAAGTGATGCCCGCCTGGCACGTTGTCATAGACTGGACTGGACTCTGGGCTGTGTGCTGCAGGGACAAAAGCACATTCATGCCAGGACAATGGGGAGCTGACAGCCTGGGTCGTGTTTATCACTCTGCTTTTCTCTCTCACTGCCTCCTGCCTATTGTGTGTGCTGTCTCACTGTTTCTCAGACACTGACGGCTCGGGCACACGTTCACCGAGCAGCCTGCTTTTGGCTTTAAGAGAATAGCTCTGCGCAGTGTCTGAAGCTGCTTTACTCATGAAATGCAGGGTGTAACTCTGTCGTCAAGTTGGCAGTGATGTGATTGTTGGGTTTATTGTGTCACTGTTAAGTGCAGGCTCTGGTTTTAGTGCGTTTGATGACGCGATGGGCTTTGTTGTTGCTGCGCTGACAATTTTGGGGTGGTGAATTGTTGAGGATTGCAGCAACAATCTTTCTCTTCACAACAAACAAATAGACAAATTAATCACCACCAGGGTACTGTATATTGAGTTAAGATCAGGGTCTCATGCAGACGGTTGATCCAGTCTATATTTCTGCTTCATACATACGTTTAACTGACTTTATCTAGTTTTTTTTCGCTGAATGTTTTTGTTTATAAAATGTCAGAAAATATGAAAAAGTGGTCTTTGGAATTTCCTATAATCCTTGTGGACATTGCAGCCCAACTAAAACCGAAAGATATTCCCTTTTTACAAAGATATAAAACGGACATAAGCAACAAATCCTCACACATTTGAGAAGCTGGACCCAGAGAATCTTTGATAATTTTGCTTGATACATGATTGTTGAAATGTTTTGAAGCTAAAAACAATTAGTCAAATAATCTATTAGAGTCGATAGACAGAAAATTCATCAGCAACTTGTTTAAGTGATTATTTCAGTCATTTTCAAGCAAAAATGCTAATCATCCTCTGTTTTCAGCTTCTCAAATGTGATTTGCTGACGGTCTTGGTCATATATGATCGTAAACTGGATATTTTGGGCTTTTGGTCCAAACAAACAAGAAATCTGACCAAGGTGCCACCTTGAGATATTATAATGGGCCTTTTTCTCTATTTTCTGACATTTTATAGACTAAAAACCATCGTTAGTTGGAGCCTTTAAAATTGTTGAATAATCTTCAGACAAGGGTTTATGACGTCAAACACTTTAGTGACCAAAAATTCACTTTTAGGTCAATTGATGACTCCTGAGCCGGCTTCATTCACTGAATGAAGACCGCGAGATGCACTGAAAGCTCTGAATCATTTATAACTTGACCTTTTGAGCCTGGATTCTTTTCACCATATGTTGTCCCCAAAGGTCAAGCCAGTGTTTCACCACACCTGTGTGAACGGTAAGCTTGGATGTCTTTCCATTTTAAAATTAGTTTTTCTTATAAAGGTTTTATTTTTTTCCTTCTCTGAATCTAGGCTGTAAGGATAAAAGGTGCCGTATGTTATACAGATTGAAGAGCACCTTGAGGCAAATTTGTAATATTGAGCTATATAGATAAAATCGACTCGACTTGACACTACTTTTCTTTCTGGACTTTGTCATGGCAGTAAATAGTAATTATGCAGACGGGTGAATTTAGTTGTTGAAAGAGATAAGTATAGATAATGGGTATGCCGAAATTTGCTCTTTGTTGTGCTCATTTTTGTGTCAAAGATATGTTCTAACTAATGGAAAGAGAAGCTGAATTGAATCGGTACAGATGAAGTGGGAGCTTTTACTGGAGCTTGACTGATCATATAAACCCGCATACGTTTTTTTTATATTCATGAAAGAAACTACTAAACTTCCAAAGTAAAGACTTGCTCAAAATAGCCAGCCACAGCAGTGAGTCATCCCACGCTGGAAGATGTGGCAGAGGAGTGCAGAAGACCATCGGTGGCGGTGAAGGGGAAATTGGGCCTGACACAAAATGATCTCTCCTCCACGCTTCGCCAAATCAGGTTTAGAACTAATACCGAAGGACAGACGAGTCGATCTGCAGTGCAGTAGACTTTCTCTGTAAAGCTCCAGCTGCTGTTTGTCCTCTCTGTCTCCTACACCTGCAGAAATAGAAACCTGACTGCGTTGCTGGTTGCTCAAATAATTATGCCTATTTAAGAACTTTTAAAAACATGTATGGGACTAGGGGTTAAACAAATACACATTTTTATTACAGATTGAGCTGTTGATTCAATTAACGATTAATTGACGAATTTGTTTAAAATGCCCATCACTGTTTTCCAGGACCTAGGGTAATGTCTTCAAGTTACTTGTTTTTTCAAAATACAGTGGGCAACTCCTCATAATCTAGAAGTTGGAACCAACAAAAGTCAGTCAGTCTGTCTGTCGGTCCAAATTTTAAATGTGTGTTTATGGCCAAACCAGCTGTATTATGTGTTTTGTTCCAATTGGCAAATGCAAACACAATAAATATTATACCATTTTAACATGCTGATGTTAGCATTTAGCTTAAACAGTACTGTACCAAGGTGCTGCTTAACAGAGCCACTGTTGTGGCTCTGTTCTCTTGCTCTTGTTTTTTTAATACTTTACTTTAATCCGTTATAAGAATATTTGTCATTTTCTAACTCTTACGTTCAACTAACTGGCAACACTAGTGGACACTTGCAGTTTATAAGCTGAAAGAGCAAATAAACCATTTTTAGCAAATCAAATACAAAGTGTTTGGAGGCTTGTTTATGTTTACCTGATTCCACCCACCTCGCCTCGCTCCTCTATTTTTCACCTCTGCCTGTCCTTTTTCTTTCCTGCTCTATTTCTTTGTGTCATTTTCTATCTGCCTCCTGCTTTGCTGCCTGAGCTTGGGACAAATGTGCCTGTTCAGAGGTTAGTGAGGCATCCTTATTCCACACTCGGCTGTGTCATTTCATTCATTCCAGTTCCATTTTTATTTTGCTCTTTGGACCAGACGGAGGAGGCAGTTCTCCAGCGCTTTCGCTAACATTGTTAACCGAGTCATGGGGATTACCTCCTGTCCAACATCTTTCTTTCTTCTTTCACCCAGAGGGAGTCAGGTGGAGGTGGTGAGGAGGTGGGAGTTTATGTTGACCTACCTTCCCTCCCTCCCTCCCTCCAGAGACATCTACTCGTAGATCCCTCTGAAGAAAGAGGAAAGGGAAATAAAAACAGAAATGCTTAGTATGGGTGGAGAGGATGCACCATTTATTTTCATGCAGGCATTGAATGGGTTGTGTATAGTTTTTGTGTGTCTGTGTATAAGACTTTCTTTCACTCCTCCCCATCTGCTTTTA
Organism: Nannoperca obscura; assembly: GCA_036024295.1. Classification (NCBI taxonomy): domain Eukaryota; kingdom Metazoa; phylum Chordata; class Actinopteri; order Centrarchiformes; family Percichthyidae; genus Nannoperca; species Nannoperca obscura. Next base: position 6,950 of record JAVQJL010034854.1, read on the forward strand.
AGTCCTAATTTCTCATGGCAGCCATCTGTGTGTCGTCAGGCAGTGTGAGGGTTAGTGTCTCTATTGATAAGGCTGATTGCCTTGTCTCTCTGACTGTGCTACTGTCTGTCTGTTGGTGATATGATCCACTCCTCAGACCTGTCTTTCTTTACTTTACTTTACTATCTGTATGACTCTGCTGCTGCTGCTCTGTCTCTCCTTGCTTTCTCTCCGCTTGTGCGACTCTTTGACCTGTCACACACATTCATTTAGCATGAAATACAAGGGTTGATCAAGCATGATTGAGTGTAAATGATTGGCAGGAAAACGGGATCACAATATATCGATAGTAACCATTTTAATTTATTTAATTTAGTGCCTTTAAATGGTAAATAAGTGTCAGAATAGCGGTTTCTAAACCACAGAAAGTAAGATTAAAGAAAAAGTTATTAGTTCTGCTCTAGAGATGGAAATGATTGTCTGTTATTCCACCACTTTGGTTCAGACTGAAATATCTCAAACATTGAATGGATAGCCAAGACATTTTCGACAAACATTCATGGTCTCCAGAGGATGAATACTCCTGACTTTTCCTCTAGAGCTACCACAAAGTTCACATTTGTGAGTTTGAGTGAAATGTCTCTATTGGATGGTTGGATGGGTTGGCATGAAATTTGGTACAGACATTTATGTCCACCTCGAGATGAATTGTTAAAACTCTGATGATCCCTTAACCTTTTAAGTTAGAGCTACCATGTGATCTAACGTCTAACATGCCAAACTAAGATGTTCAGCATTAATGCAACATTATTGCCTGCTAAATATCAGCATGTTGGCATTTTGTGAATTAGGATTTAACTCAAATCTTTGTGGTGCCTAAATACAGCCTTATTTAGCTGCTAGCATCACTGTAGGCTCTTAGCTTTGTTTATTATTTACACCCTGAGGAACCTCCTGTTAGGTTGAAACTGGTTGACATTTGAAACGATATACTAACAAGAATAAATACACCTTTTTCTCTTGCTTTCTTACTCTGCCTAAGAGTGCCTTTCTTTTGTGAAAGTTTTTTTTTAATCTTCAAAAGCAGCTTAAGGTTTCCTTTTTAAGCACATCTGGGCCTCGGCATCTTTTTGAATTTAGCCACATATCTCGGAACAATCCTCGCCTATCTGTTATCAAAAAACTTGCTCCGTCACTATTTAAAAAGCAAAACATTTTACAGTTATAGAGCTCTGTGAAGTGAGGTTGTTCCTCACTGGTCCCAGTTTACTTCTGCATCGTGTGCGTGTGTGCGTGCATGTGTGTGGCAGAAGTATGAAGAGGACAATAAAGGCCAACCTTTTGGATTGACCAGTTTATTTTTCCACTCTTGGTTAAACTCCTGTAAACAAGTCGTAGTTTACACAAGAAAAGGCCATTTTATTCTGACGTTCTAACACTGCATTGAAGCTAATATGAATTGGTCTGCCTGTGACGAGATAATAACACTTGCAATCTCAATTGGCACTCACAGACGACCTGCAGCTGTTGTAAGAAAAGGCTTCAAATTATTGGACTGAAATTTCTGCTTAAATTCTATTATTGGAACAATAACAATAATTTCATTTTCTCATTTATCTGAGAATAATATATCAGCCACCAATATATAGAGTGCGTCCCTAATTCCTGTCTTTTATAGCGGGCACTAAGGCAACTCAAAATTATCAAACTTAGGTTTCCCAAACTCTCCTGTCTTACAGTTTACTGTTTGTGTCTGCAGTAGGTTAAGATTTGCAGCGCTGATTAAACCATACGTGCAACGAGAGACACACAGCAAGACTAAAATGTGTGTGTGTGTGTGTGTGTGTGTGTGTGGGCATTTTATTTCTGAAAAGAAAAAAAAAAGATCTTGATCAGAAATCAAGGTCATGGTCTGTCCCACTTCTACTTTGGGCTTTGTTTACCTCGGAGCTGATTTTCAGCTGAACGTTTAATTGGAACCAGATGGAAAATACTGAATCAGCTACTTCTATACATCACACTGTGGCTGGTCTCCACACGGGGTCCCAGTCAGTGCACACCTCTCTCTGTCTTTGTGTTTCTGGATCGTGCTGTGTCAAAACTGCGAGGAGTAAACCAAAATGGCTAATTAGCTCAGATCTACAGTATGTTTCAAAATGGTGCACCGGGCTGTCATGAGAAGAAAACAAGTGGCTTCTGTCTCCCTGTGTGTCTGTTTCTATCTGTTGTCCTCCTTCTGTCCCCTCGTTCTGCTCTCCTGAAAACCATCTGGTGGTTTGGTCATCACTGTCCCCCTGTTTGAGTATTTTGCCATGAAGATCTTCCCAGAAATAATTTATTGGCTGTGGCCTGGTGACCTTTTTAAAAAAAAAAAACAATTTCACGTCACTGATTGGCTGTGTTGTAGTTCCTCTTTGGTTTAACTTCAATATCAAGATGAGTCAAATTAGATATTATATCCACTTTTAGTTGCATTAATATTAATTTAAATTTCCCCGGTCTAAAATGCTGCAGTAGTTGAGTGACACACTTTTCTGAGCTCACTTTTCAATATTCAAAATGTATTCTGAAATTACAAATAGTTTTTGCCAGATATCGTTAGGATACTGTATTATTATTTATTATGGATAGCATTTAAATGTCATACATTGATATTATAATTTTCTATATTTCTGTTAAATGCCTCCCATGTTACGGTTTTCATGGCAAAACATCTTGTGGTGCACAAAAATAGCCATACGTACAATAATAATAATTAAACCTATACACAATAATTAATTTTTTAAGGTTGCAGTGTACTTGAAATTATTCAGTCGAAAAACCATCAGTGTCTGATCATATTGTCACTCTACCATTCCACCTTGAATCAATAAATGGTAATATTGAAATATCACCCAGCCCTGCTCTAATATAATATTTCTGTCTTTCTGTATCTTTACTCATTCTGTGCCGGGCTAACCGGCTCTGCCAAACAGAATGCTGCCTGCAGGGGCCTCCTTTCCCACTGCTGAGCTAATTAAGAAGGTGTGTGTGTGTGTGTGTGTGTGTGTGTGTGTGTGTGTGTGTTAGAGAGAGAGTACAGTAGGTCTTGCTGTGTTTGTTTCTGTGTGTGTTGCTGCTGCCTGATGCCAGGTCACCAGGCTTGAACTGAGTCTGTGCCAATACAGGGAAAGGGCTGTTGTCAGCACACGCGCACACGCGCACACACACACACACACACACACACACTCACACTCAGCAGAATAACAGATAACCCTGTATGAGGGCAGCCCTGGGGAAACACTTTTCCATTATGGATTCTTTTGGAAAGGGCAGGGCCAAATTCCAATGCTTTTGCATATGTGTATATTGGTGTGTGTGTGTGAGAGAGAGAGAGAGAGAGAGTAGGGGGTCAGAAGGTGCATGCTCAGCTGCTGCTACAGTGTATTCCCTCCTGCCATCAGCCAATTAAAAAGTGTCTCGTTCATGACAACACTGAAGTCTCATGACATCTAAACTTCACTTGAAGGAGACACATTTAGTTTTTTAATCTTTGACTTTGTAGGTTAGAGCCAGACTTGTGATATCTTAACCGTGAACTAATGAGATTAATCTAATTGAACGTAATGTCTTACATAGTTAAATGGTATCAGAAAAGGAGATTACTAAATCAATAAAAACCTCTTTATTTTAACAATGATCCTTAGCTGTTGTGAAATCCCCTTTTGATGTGGCTTCTGATGGTTTACTGATTTCAAAACAATATTGTAGTGTAACTTCATTAAAAAACTACTGTATATTAAATGTATCTTTTGCTACTTTACCTCATTGCTAATCATTATAACAGGCTTTATTCAACCAACAGCCAGTTCATGAAAGCTGCAACAGTTACATTTTCAGTTATTCTGTGCACAAACAACACAACAGTAATTGCAGACCTCACAGCTACATAATATTAATATAATGATACTCAACATTTTGGGAAATACACTCAATAAATAGGCTGATTTTACTTTCAGGATAGCTGTTTACACTCTTTGTTCTAAACTAATCGTACTACTGTACAGATATGACAGTGGTGTTAATCTTCTCATCTAACTCTCAGCAAGAAACTTCCCCAAATGAACAAAACAATTTTTTTTATATATAAAAAATTGCTATCTTTTCCACCGTACACTGTAGTTTTTGAGCAGTAAACAGACAAAAGTGACCACTCGTTAGGATGAGTAGTGGTATTTGGTCAGCATGTTACTCACCCAATGAGAGCCGAGCACTGCAGCATCCAGTTTCACAAGCTGTGATCATCTCCTTGGTGGCTACCTCCTCCTCTTCTGCCTCGCTTCCTTCGATTTCTCTCTTCTCTCCTGTATTCCCTCATCTCTCCTGTCACACCTCCTCCCTGCTTCCTTCCTCAGCTCCCTCCATCCTCTGAGTTTATCCTGTTTGAAGTAATTTGTTAAGCTCTCCTCTCTGTTCTCCCCAAGGAGCTCCTTTCCTACACTGAAGGTGTCTCAGGAGTTTTTGTAAAGTCAGGACTGGACTTCAATTTGCAGAGACTTTAATGCAGCAGTTTATTGTCAGAGGGCAGAGAAAAGTTTGAACATTTTACAGATTGTTACAAGGATGCCAAAAGGCATCTTCCAGGTCATTCTTGCAAGCACTTAGACTGTGAGAAAATGGAGGTCAGACAGATTGAAAAATCTTAATGTCACCTTCTTCTCTAATGCAGCTCTGCTTTTTTTTTCTCCACCTCCTTTTACAGATTGCTGTGAATCTCTGAGTGAAGATGGCCTTCTTTCAGAACAACTTCTGGGTAAGTGTCTTGATCAAGCCTGAGAATGAGTCCAATATAACGGTGGAAATTATGCAGAACGACACATGCCTATGATGGTTACATTGATCAGACCTTTAATACCTTGTGTTAACCGCGGCATGTTACTTATTCACCTGTTATTAGAGCTGAATCACAACCTTGAGTCACTGACCTTTTTTCATTTATATCCTCAACCAAGCAGCCAAGCTTCTGGCTCCCTGCTGCTTGTCAGTTACGCTCAGGAAGCGGTTTGCGGTCTCCCTCCTCCACTCACTTGCAAATAATAGAAATCGATTCTGTATTCAAGCATCTGGCTTATTATTTGCCACATGGAAAGCAATCTCATTCAGATTGTCTTTGTAGGCAGAGATAGTGTCACTTCCTGCAGTGTTACTAAATGTAAAAGGCTATTTTCTGAAGCAGTTTCACAGTTTATTTTTGTTTGATACAACGCCGTGTTGCCTAGATGTTTGAGTTTTAGTAGCAATACCAGAACAAATCATTTTATTTGATACCTTAGTTTAAGGAATATGCATTTTGTTTTAACAAGCAATCGTTATCTGGTGATGAAGGCTGTGAGATGCAGTTTAAAGTTGTGGCAAAAGCCAATAAGTGGATCTTGTTAAAAGATTTATTTCAAGTTGAACAAAATATACTAAACATCTCAGTGTGTCAGGGTTAATCAAAGAACTTTCTTGATTTTTGATCAGGAAGTATCAGTAAACAACCCTGAAGGTGTTGCCGGACCGTTTGTGTTTATTCGCCCCAAACAGCCAATGTGTACCGACTGTACCGATGTTAGCTGTAAGCTAGCAAGAAAGGTATGCACAGACCGTGTGTGTATGTATGTTTGAGTACCTCACTAATTTAGGATTTATTAAGTTCTGTTAGCATGCTTTAGATTTTACAAGTATACCTAATAAACTGGTAAATCAATATAGCGATACTAGTTAATTATGGCATTATTTAGCTTAATTTGTGCAATAATTAATGGAGTCATTGGCAACTTTCCACAGATGTGTAAAGTGGAGGAGGGAAATCTCTTTCATCCCTGCACAGCACTCCCCTCACCCCCCCAGTGACTTTGTCAGCTGGTACAAGGTCTCTTTCGCTCCCTCATTTTCTGCTCCATCCTCACTTCCTCCTCTGCACTCCGTCCCAGCACACCTGGTGCATCTATTTCAGGTGTGCCCTACTTCTTCTGCCTCGCCTCATCAGCCTCTGTAATATTTAGCTGTTGAGCTAAGATAAGGCACTGAAGAGTTTTAATTCAGACACAGAAATGAGATTTAGGAAGAACAATGAGCAGGGGAAGGTTCTTCCTCCTGTGTTCAGGTGTTTTGTACGTGAGGCAAAGATAACACTCTGTTCTGGCATCTAAAAATGAAGCTGATTAGATAATTGGAGGTGATTTGTAATTAAAGGCTACAGCATTAAACAATACAATGGTACTCAAAACGTTTGGGTCTGTGGATATGCATGGATGAAGAAAGTCATTTTGTAATTGTAGCTGTTACATGCATGTGTGTGTTCAGTCATGCACAAATTATTTTTATTTTTTTCCCCAAGACGGTCTGCAGGCAGTGAGGCAGGTGGAAAAAGCAAGAAAATGAGAGTAAACTACTTGGGAGGGAAGCAAGCAGACAGGGAGTCATGCAACAGAATGTCAGCCAGGCAGAAAAACAAGGTCGGAGAACTGCTGTGCTCCTGTATCACAGAGGAGATAACGTTTTAGGCTGTATCACAGTACAGAGTCCGACCTCTGAAATACAGCTACATTGTCTTGACCATTTAAGCTTATATTACGTGTTATTTTTGTTGCCCGCGTGTGTGTTGACATATTCACAACTGTTTCCCACCCAGCCTGCTTTCAGACACAAATAGCGGTGTAATACAAATCACCCCTTCAGTTAATTAGACCGCACAGCCACTTGGGAACAAGACAGAGAGACACACACACACACACACACACACACACACACACAGCCTCGTCTTGTTTGGCTCAAGAACATTCACAGCCGCTCACAAAGCCTCCTCATAGCACGCTGTCCTTTCCCATTAACTATACAAGAGCTGTGCTCATGGCCCACAGGGGTGAAGCCTATCAGCTATAATTAAGTACATCCTTAGTAAATTAAGGGTCTGTTGAGTCTTAGGACTAGAGTTTCTTTAAGGATTGGTGTCGCTAAGTTATTCTTGGAATTTTTGAATTTTAATTTTCAAGAAGATTTTGTGCAGCACAATAGCATTTCCTCCTGAGTGGTGATCAGAAAGTATGATAAAGGAAAATTTATTTCAGTAGGCTCACATGAAATTTACAGTTACGTTATCCCCATTCTTTTAACTGGTTCTGGTCAAGAATGGATAACCAACCAACAAAGTGTTCAAATGCACAGGGCCCCGGACTCTTTTGGGCTCCAAAGGCCCCAAGTTTACAGTGGGGTAATTTGCTTGTGTGACACTGGCATGTACAGTTAAAATGTCTGCATTTCACTGTGGGCACACAATGGCACACGCAAAACTCAATTTTAGTTTTCAGTTTTTGACTATACTTTATTTCATAACTTTTCTTCAGTGAGAACGCACTACACACTCAAAACCTGCTTGGGATTAGCATGTAGCATGAAATTGGGCCACCATGACCGTGATGCTCACTCATCCACAGAAACTCAGTTCGATTATTTTTATTTTTTGCTTTAACTGTGACAATAAAGGGAATAACTTGATTCTTTTCATTTGAGACACCGCTGTGCATTTGTGCCCGGACCGCTTCACTACAGACAGTAGCGCCGTTCTGCTGGGACTTTAGTTGGTGGAAACAAACGCAACATAACTAAAATTAAAAATTTCTGGGTTCAATGTTAAGGTGTCTTGTAATAATATTCCCATCTCTCCTCTCAGTACAGGCTGTGTATTCTGTCTTCAGTGGTGAATAGACCGTGAAAGTCCTTGTTGTGAGTCGGCATGATATCCGACGGGATTTAAATGAACTATTTCAAAGAATAACTGTAAAGATCAGCAAGCGGTTCTGTTTTTTGAGGCTGTACGGTAAACAGCGTCGTCTTCTGTCTTCTTAGAAACGGCTCCTTCTTTGCCCGGGGGGGGGGTGTACACACAAACACCCAGAGGGCTTTTATTATTGCCTGCCTCTCAGTTTAATGATGCCAACGCTGTTGCCCTCCCATCACTTTGAGTCATGGTGTTTTTCTCCAGGGGTGAAGAACAGTAAACATGTTTCCCTCCCTCTCTTGCCTCCGTCTCTCTGATTTTCTCTCCTCTCCTGCTCCCTACTTGTGCCCTTTCCCTTGCTCTTGTTCTTTCTCAGTTGTTCCTCGTGGATCTGTTCTGTGCCAAGTTAGATTAAGAGCCAAGATAGATTGCTATGAGAGAGAGTGTGTGAGTGTGGAAAAAGAGAGAGGGATTATTACAAGGGAAATGGGATACTTTAAAAATAAAGTAATTGCAGATTGACTTTTTTTTTCAAGAATTTTATTCACTAATTCAGCAAAATGTGGTTATTAAATCTGTAAACAGTTATAAACAGTATAAACTATATCATAACTATCAGACCACACATCAAATTGGTCTGGAGCCATCAGTGATGACAGGCTTCTGCTACCTGCTCCTGGTGTTATTGACACCTCTCTGCTGTGGGACTGTTCTGCTCAACCTGCCTAATCAGCAGAAAAAGCTTGTGAGAGTCAGCTAAACTCACGGCAGCACTGACAGACCGGTTGGTCGGCCCGCCGGCTGGATGGCTTTGTGATATACTGTCTGATGCAGGGGTGGAATATTTTCATCTTTACCTCCTGACCGCTGCCTGATATGTGGCAGCTACATGACGTGACGTACAGAGCTGGATCATCTGTATTTGAATGACTGATTTGCAGCTTTTCAAAATTGCTAAGACAGAAAGTCAGTTTGATGATGATAAATTTTACAACGGTGACAGTTTTGGCCCCCATGGAAACTTGTTCACAAAGGTAAAAACATTAAATAAACAACTTTTTAGGCAATGTAGTGTGCTACCTAAATACAGTCAAAGAAATTCAGGTCACGTCTACAAAACCAGCAGTGCAAATTTCAAAATCTAAATGAGATTTTTCTTTTTATATTTCGATATTTATTGCTCAGCTGCAGCATTTCTGTTTGCTCATAATGCAGTAAGATACTTACTATAGCCTTATGTGTAATATGTATAAAAACCCCAAATGATATTTTATAAAATAGATCTTATTATGGCACAACTGAAAAAGCATCTTCTTTTGGGTGCTGGTAGAGTGAAAATATACAAATAACTGTTATGAAACTAAATGCAAAACGCAATGTTTGCTCCCAGAAATGTTCTTATCTTATTCAAAAATTCAAATGTCTGATGTGCAGTTAGGTCTGGACTTCTACAATAGTCTAAACAAATCATATACAGCATGAGCAGCTGTGTTTACATGTAAGTTACAGTCTGGTAGACGTTTATACCGACAGTCCCTCCCTGGTGGACATGCTGGCAGTGTTGTCTGCTAAAAACATGCAGAGCCTTAAGGTGAAACTGTGCTTCTCAGGAGATGGACTCAAACATCTACGAACCTATTCATTGAAGGGTGTCATGGGTAACCGTACTTCGTAGAGGCTCGCAGAGGAGCCGACGCACATGTCATGGAAGTTTGTAAAACAAACAAAATAAAAGTATAAAAGAAACCGTCTCATCTCAGGGCGACCGAAGGGCTGTATTACAGAGCAGGAATGTCCTCAGACACTGGATCCAGTCTCTGACTGTGAAGGCAGATTTGACAAATAGCCAGAACTAAAGGCACCGCTCTAGACATTACCAGAGAATGAAGCACTGTATTATAAAGCCCGAGCCAAGCTGAGCAACACTTCACTTTCCTGGTCTCACATATGCTGAAATTGGAAGAAAAGAACACCCTCAAACCAAAAAAACAGAAGTCTATATACAAGAAGCAACTTTTTCCTCTGGGTATGTGTGAGGGTGTAGATAAACTACTTGTTATAATGCTGCGAACACAGCGTAGTCATCATCATCATCATCAGAATACTGCAGTGACAAAACACTGCCTCGTGATGATTTTGAGTTTCTGATGTAATAAAAAACAATCTGTTAAATTAAGGAGCGTCACCAAGTTCTGTGCTCCAGTCAGCTCGTGTACTAGTTCACATATGGTCCTTCAAAATCAAGTTGATAAACAGGTTGCACCGGTTGTCTGTTAATATCCAACGTTTATTCCCAGAGGCTGTAGGAGAAGAGACGTGCAACCTGTTTACTAATTTGATTTTGATTTTGTTTCACACAGGTCTGCACCTCGATTTGTGTGTGTGTTCTCAGAGTTTAACGGTACACACTGTCCTAACATCAAGGAAAGTCTCTTTCCTTGTTTATTTCAGTCGGTTCTTTTAGTTCTTGCAGCATCGGCTTTTTCTTTTTTTGTAGTTTCTTTGGGGTTTTGAAGACTTTTATTCCTAAAATTAATCTGATTTTGGGGGATATTTTATCATGTCATATTTATTCCAGTTTCACTGACCACTCAGTCAGTTGTGCGTTCATCCTGTCAGGTGTAGGAGGGGTTCATGCTGATGTCCGAGGAGAGAGAGGCAGCTGTCAATCATTTATCATTCTCTCCATTTTAAGGCAAATGCCTTGTGTGTTTGGCCATAGCACAATGAGGATAGCAAATGGTGGGCTGGTGTTGGTGTCACAAGGTTTTTGGTTCTTTAGGTATAACAGAGTCAGTTTTGCTCACCCAGAATCTGATTTTGTGGATAAAACGTGTATCCTTACAAGGTTTTGTTCTGTCGAGCCTCCAGCAGAAATCCCTTGTCGACTACTTGTCACTCCTTCTGTTGTTTCGTGGCCGACAGCACAACTGTCATTTTAAGGCAAACATGCAAATGAAGATCTTTTATTTGTTGTAGTGAAGTGGCTGTGACGAAGGCCCTGCAGCACAGAGTTTAGTTCAGCCCAGATTTCCTCACTGTCTGTAATTAGTTTCATATAATCCTGAGGGGAAAGTCTGACGATGCGTCTAATAAGAATCAAGTGAGAGCAGTTTTAGGCAAAACTCTGGAGATGCATAAAACACACACAGGTACACACACATCTGTAATAAAATTATTAAGGTGGAAAACTGTCAGCTGGCCCAGATAATACAGAATAAGAAATATCACTCGATCATTTATCTAAAATACTGTGTCACCGATACAGTAGCAGCATAAATGTTAGAGAAGATTTGCAGGCGTTGTTCTGCTTTACACGTCCCTACAGTAAAGCTTTGAAAACCTTTTGTGTTATTACCAGAATATCTTCACCTCACCTGAGGCACATTCTTCTTACATTTTATAACAGCAGCTCTGAACCTCTGAGAACTTCTCTGAACCGCAATAAAGACAAGCTGATATTGGGGATTGACAAATGGTGGCTTGTTGGCCAAATTCAATCCAAATTATTTTGCCCGTCAGTTAAACCAGAAACATTAAAACCAACTTCATTGAGCTACATCTAAAAGAGAATTGCATCTCATACACGAATAACAGTTGGTTTCAATTATTTTCAACAAAAAGACTAGAAAATCACAGTGAGGTTGCATTTGAAGATAAAGGTTTACTTCTCTTTCTATTTTTCTTTCAAACTGTTCATTTTTCAGCATTTTAGATGGTTTTGAAAGAAACATGACATGACATACAGTCTTTGACTGTAACGTATGGCTTCACAGAAAACCTAATTAATTGATTAAACATACTGTCCAATTTGTTGATATCTTAAATGTAGGTGTATTAGGGAATATGAGTTTAAAATGAGATACTGCACAAGCCAAGCTTAATTCAGACTTCAAGCATCTGTCCAACAGTTCTCAGAATGATCAAATCAAGATTTATTTATTTTATTTCATTACTGTGAATAGTATAAATATACAAGCCTGTGTCTCCACAACACATGTAAGCCTGCAGTGCCTCCATCATTGAACAGTGCTGAAAGAACTGACCCTTAGCTGAACCTAAATGTTGACCCTTGTCTCATGTTTTTCTGGGACTTTGCTGGGTCTTGGATTTGTATTTTTAAGTGTTTTGGAGTGGGAATGCTTGGACGTCGAATGTACTGCAAATGTTGCGTATTGAAATTTTGATTGCCTTTAGGATTTGAGAGTGAAGACACACGTGTTTTTCAAAGCTTGTAAAGTTTTAATGTCCCTGACCACCACAATGATGAAGAGTTTGAGGAAGGGAGGGAGCCGGGGATCCTCACCCCTCAACAGAGCAATGTTGGCATTTGATTTACTGAGATACAATGATCATTTCCCTGCTGCTCACCATCCCCCTTTAATACATTTCAGCAGATCCCCCAAAGCTCTCAGCGGTCATCACTAGTCTCAGTCTTCATGAGAAAGTTGTCCCTGTACAGTTTTTACACCGCCCCGGGGGGGCCCGGGGGGGGGGCGGGG
>JAVQJL010034855.1:0-14211 GCA_036024295.1 Nannoperca obscura
TACTGGAATGAGTTGCAGCTGCTCCGCCACCTCCGGGAATGCCGGACCACGCCCGACAAGCTCCTTTCTACAAAAAACTAGCAGACAAATACAACAAGAAATACATACAGTCCTGACAGTATCACCCATTTTGAAAGACTGTTGAAGGACACTGAAGTCTTCCATTGAAATCCAGGCTTATCTGTTGAAAAATAATAAGCAGAGATAATTGAGTGATTAAGACACAACACATTTCAATGGGAGGGAACTGAATGTGCTAATGACAGAGCCTACCTCGTTATACTTATTGAGTGAGGTTCAAGGTTACTCACTGAGGCTGACATAGCTATTCATCACAGCCATAACATATTTCCACTTGCTCACACTGAGTCATCACAACGGTCCCACCTCACCAGAAGATTACTTCTGTGCCCTCTGGCTCAGCCCACTTATCCAAAACTTCTGGTCAAAGGTCATGTGAAAACTATTTGAGATTCACAGTCAGAACCTCCCCTACATTTTTGTCCCATTGTTGCAGTGCTTGGATGCATCACTCTCTGAAAAATACCTCAATAAGTACCTCAAACCCTTCTTACCAAATTCAATAACCACAGATGAAATGACAATACTGTGTACAAGTGACCTATTAAATAATTTAATAGATCATTTAAAATCAGAGAAATGTATAGTATCTTTAAAATACAAAAATAATTGATTTGGAAAATCCTGCTCCCACGTCCTCTAATATCTCTACATGCATAGATGGACACACATATTGTAGATAAAGCCCTCTTAAGACAGAATTGGAAAATAATAGATGTCAAGATCAGCTACTTATGTTACTGTTGTCACTGCCATTACTATAATTATATTTACATATTATTATCACTGTTTTGATTTGCTTTGCCTGGTTGGCAGAATTGAAGGACATATTATTTTAAAAAATACCCTCAGTTGCCAGTTTATTTTGCATAGCCAGCTAAAATGGAGCACTCCATTAAATGTTTTTGTTGAATCTGTTTTAGAGAGGTGTTGCTTCAACTTTAGGATCCTTTTGGAGGTTTGGGTTGTTTTTGAATTGTGAAAAACCACTTTGTATAACAGTAGATGAGTTTTCGTGTAAAGGCCAGTTCAGATCAAATATTTGTGATGAGAGGAAACTGTTTTGGATCGTTGCATAGAAAAGTTGTAGTGGTGTGAACAAGTCCGTCTCAGCTCAACTCAAGTTGGCTGATGGCTTCACCTGCAATTCAGCTTGTTAAATCGCCAGTGGCTGGTTTTAGAATGTAAGGTACATCACTTGTTTTAACAGCCAATCTGCTCCTAGCAAAGTCAGCTGGTCATCTCAACCCTCTCGTTTTCTTTTAAGATTGTTTCACCAATACTAGAAATGAAACTGTAGCAAGTAACTCACTATCCTTATTCATATTTTAAGATGCTACAAATTATATCCAGCCACAAAAAATAAGCCTGAAATAGAATGGAAGTACAAAGAGTTGTTTCTATGGAAACAATAGACATTGCTGTAAACTGGCAGGTTTCAAAGCGTTGCAGACTTACATTGTAAGTGGTTGCAAGTTTGAACTCGTCTCATCGCAAATCTTTGGTCTGAACTGGGCTTAAGAGTGAAAACAACAGAAAACCTCTTCAATGCATGCTCTAATGTATTGGGCTTCTACTGGAATTCCAATTTCAGTGCTGTACTAGAAAAATTGCAACCCTTGCAATACATCTAGAGGCCAAAAGATAAAATAAATAATTGTTTGATAACATTTGTCATGCACAAAATGCCTCTTTTAAGAATAATAATAAAATGTTACAACTTTAGATGAAAAATTGTTAGTACATGTCTCTGTGTACATATAGGCTAGGATAGAAAAATAGCATAATGCTGACCATAATGTGTATGTGTATAATTTTATTTAATCTAATTGTGTTCTATTTTACTGCAGTACAACATACAATAAATAGTTTTAATATATGTTTATTTGGCTATATGTTCTCATTACATGTAGATATTTGGTTGCTTAAAATTAAGACCTGTGGTCTTGTGGATGAATATGTAACAACAATATTTCTGACAGGCAGCAAATTTTATATTGCCCACTGGTTGTTAAGTTTCTCTCAGCGCTGTGGCTGTCATTTCCTAAGTATGAATTCTGCTTTATGTCTTTCCTTGACCTTCTAGCATATCTATCCAGGTGAAGGAAAAGTGGTTAGAAAAACTGATGTATTTGTTGGCTGTATGTGTCCTCCTGAACTCCATAAGGCCAGCTAAAGCAAAACAACACATTTCCCACGGTTGCTTGCAAGGATTGTGCATTATCAATACTTCACCACACAAATCATTTCAAATAGGTTATTAATCTGTTAACCAACGGAATTAATCTGTGGCTGTATCTGCCAACCAGCAATGGATCTACACTGCAGTCCATACTTTGCTACTAAAATAGCTAATAGGTGACGAAGACCAGAAAGTGCTATATGCCATTATAGGTAATTATTCCTCATGTGTATTACATTACTGAGTTAGTCAAAGCTTGATATCATCAGTTAAATGCGCTGGATGATGCCTTCAGTTAGTGTGGAGCCATTGAAAGAAACCCTAGATCATCATTTAACAACAAAATTTCAACAAAACATTTGATTTGAGAACAACGGATTACTCCAGTGGGGTATTTTGTTTGAGTAATCCTGATATATTTAAAAGAAAAGGGTTTCTTTAAAGTTAACTGTAATTCATGATTCTTAGCCTTTACATACAGATGTTTATTGTTTCCTTGTCAGTGAATGTCATGCTCCAATTACATAATATTCTTTATAGAATTATACAGCAATCCATTCAGTAGCTACCTCTACTAATTAGTATATGACAGATGTGCTTGAGAGGTTTGATACTCGAAGATGATTAAAAAGCAAATCTAGACCCCTTTTTCTCCCAGGATAGCTCATTTGTTTGCGAAATGAAGATGATACATGTATATTTCGTTCTGTGTTCTGGTAAACAAAAACTTAATTTGGTTTCCAGTGGATTACTAATCATACATTTTTCACATCAAAACAATCAGATAGGACTCTATTTTGTATTATCATCTGTGTCTCTGTGACATTGTGAGAAATGCTGCTTTGCGACATATGCAATTATATCCCCAGTAATGTACTACAAACTAAATTTGCAAGAAAGCAAAAAACATGTTGAGGAATGGCATGAACTGTACAATCCCACAGCAGTTGACTTACAACTCAATGTTAAAAACCCTTGAGGTTGGCTCCTGAAGGAATGTTTTTGGGGGCTTTATGCACCACTAGAGAAGGGTAACAACAGCATGCCATAAGAAATTGATACAACACAAAAGAAACTCTGCCTCCAAGAAATGTTCCCTCTGGCTCTTTATGTTCATAAAATGGCTTTTTTCAAAACACCACTGGGCAAAACATTTTCAGAATTATTTTGCTTCACTATTGTTAAAGCCATCCAATCTGCCAAGCCAGGCCAATTTTTACAACTCACCATACGCTCTGGCATACAACAAAATAATAAAATGTAACTTCACAATCTCACAATCACTCACTCTCATCTATTCCAAATTGTGTTTTCGAGTAAATCATACATTACCTTCTTAACAGCATCATCTCATCACTTGAGAAGAACGAACATGGTATAGTCAAACAGCAGTGATTGTATTTTATTTATTGATGAGAGTAAATCAAAGTGTAAGACCACCAAGCAATTACAATGCCGTTCTTAATGAGTGCCTCAATTTACATTGGTTGATTGCCAAAGAGAAAAGCAATGATGATGACAATCATTGATATGAATTCCCTAAATGTGCATGAAAAACAAACAAACTAAGATTATGATAATTTACTAACAACGCCCATAATGCACTTCTTTCTACACAAGATGTTGCTCAATTTGTGTAAATTCATGACAAGCATTTCAATACGTAAAACAGGCAATAAACTTTAAAGGCAGGCATGCAGTGGTTTATATAGAATTAAGAAATATTGGCCAGTGTCAGATGATTTCATGAACAGAAAAATGTGCTGTAACTGAACATGCAATATTATGCATCATTAACCAATCACATGCTGTAGACTTTCTGTAAGCTGCCCCACCTACTGCTGCAACACCACTGTCGCTACAGCTATCAATCAGTGAACTCAAATCACCCACCGACTGCAGAACAGCAAAGTGATTGCTCGCAGTTTGAACACAGAAATGGTGCAAAGCTAAAAACATAGCTGCTTACAGCAGTCTTCCTAAATTGGCAACTACATCACTAGATTTAATAACTTCTTAGACCTTCTTGGTGATTCTTGGTATTTCTTAAAAGCTGCCAGTGACAGTTTTTCAGGCTGTCTATGAAAATGGTAGAGCATACATTTTAATACATTTTTCTATAATTGACACATCTGTTTTGACCATAGTAGTTCTCAGCCATTTGCCAGCTAGACGCATAGCCCTACTCCCATCTGTTAAAAAAAAGATAAAAAGAAACCAGGAGGGTTTCTTGATCTCCAGTGACCTTACCACTGGTCTCAGGTGAGCGGAACATTTTTGCTACTGAGTGAGCTGTAGGCCTTAGAAGAAGAGAGCAAATAAAAGACCTGTTAGTAACTGGATATAGGTACAACAGCAGCTCATTCAAAAAAACAAAACAGTATTTTAAGCAATAAAGTATACTACATTGTTCCAGTGCAGAAAAATAATGACTGAACCCTCTGCAATAGGTACACCACTCTGTCCCCCAACTTCCTGCAATGCTGTTTTCTCCATTTTTACTATGTCAGTACACCTTGGGATGCATTGTCATATTAATACCATGGCATCTTACCTAAAACAACAAAAACAGGAAAAATGAAAATATCAAAACTTTAATTGAACTATTAGTTTTTCCCTTTTTTATGTTTAACTGTTAACATGAAGCATCAGTATAGTTGGTATGGTTATAGGCTAAGAAGTGAATCATTAGGGTGATTAAAGTATCAAACTATGGCAAATTGGGTATATGTAGTATAAACCATGTGACTGTAAATAAGTTAATCAGTACAGAATTTAAGTATTTTTGTATAGTTATACAATAGACTGTGTAGAGGCAAGTTATCTGTTAACAGTAAGTAATCCAAAGTTTGGAAGTTGTTATAGGCTTTTAAGCTTTAGAAACCATGTTTTGTTTCAGCCATTATTGAAAGTAGTAAGTATGGACATTTCTGCTGTGATATAAACATCTTTCCATCATGTCATGTCACCATGAAATGGGTAACACCTGTTGAATTTACAGATTTCATCTTTAATCCTTATTTTGACACTTCTAATGTTGATGCCAATCTAATAATCCTGCTTCAGAGAAAGCAGAGCTGGGTCAGCTATCCTACTTTTTAAAGGGTCATTGCCAGACATCAGGGTATGAATAACAATGACAGTTAAGTTGTTACTATATCCAGAAAAAAACCCAGCCAAATTGATGAAGAATAAATAGCCTAATTCATTATCTATGTTGTATTAAAGTGCAGTATGCCAGTAATTATAGTGATTTAGAGCAAATATCATGTTACTACCTTACATTAAAAAGAGTATCACTACGAGGCATTGGTTTGGTGATGAACGTTAAACTAAATGTACTTGTTTACTCTGCTGATATATTGATTATTAATTGGTTACATTTAGTGTCACTTAGTGTTTAGCGTGCTATACGCTTTACAAATGTAGTGTGTACTGTGTAATAAATTACATAATTATCATTGCCACGGCAGAGCCGAGAGCTCTTATTTCTTCAAAGTTATCTTGTTACCCTTGATTTCCTGTAATTCCACTGATGCCACTTTGTCTGGGCTTTTCCCTTGAGACGGCAGCCATGAGGGATGGGCGAAAACTAAAGCTCAGGGAAAAGGACTAGGTCCCCTGCGGACTGACGGTGTATCAGAGTTTAAGACCCTTGTGACAGCACTGCAGCTCTGCTTGAATGATAATACTGGATAAATGTCAATGGAGAGAAGGAAAGACGGAGACAGACAGATGTTGATGTTACATTGACTATATCCATCCATCTGCTTTCTATATGGGGGGCTGGAGCATTGGGCGAGGGTCAGGCAGGGTCAGTCCTCAGTATCACAAGGCAAGCACACTTAGACAGACACACACAATTTAGTTTTCAGGTCACCTAACTTGCAGGTAGTTATTTGCTGTATGAAATTTCAATTGGTGACATTATTCTTTCTATGTAGTAACCTATATATTACTCTACCACTTAGCAGAAGTACAAAATGTATATTGTGTAATAGACAGTAAAAATTTAACATTAAAATCCTCATCTGTCTACACACATGGATCAAAATAATTCAGACTCTGATTTTGTGTTTCCCAATAGATAATTAGAAAAAATGGCAGGAAAGAAATATCATTGCACTTGACTTTGAGTCACTATGTTGTTAAAACTTGCATCCAGTCACCCCCCTGGATAAAAACAAACAAGCAAACAACAGAAAAAAAAACTTTTCAATTACAACACAAAAAGAGTGTGTGTAGTATATCCAGTTCTTGGCTTCAAACACAACTATGTCTCCACTTTCAGTATCACACATATGGGTCATATATTGCAAGAGTCAGAAGAATCCCAATGCCAAGACCTTAATTATGTCTCAGTCTTTACCAAATTGGTTTATTTGTGATTGTTGTATTTCTTTCCTCAGATGGTTAAAGTTGAAGTCAGAAAGCAGGCTATTTCTAACGGGGACTCTACTATTACTTCACTGGACTGATAAGGCACTAGTCAGTGACA
The DNA here is from genome assembly GCA_036024295.1 of Nannoperca obscura. NCBI lineage: Eukaryota > Metazoa > Chordata > Actinopteri > Centrarchiformes > Percichthyidae > Nannoperca > Nannoperca obscura. The sequence continues at coordinate 6,762 of JAVQJL010034855.1, forward strand.
CTCAATTTTCAAGACCAAAACCCTATCAAGGAACTATCAAGTGATAGGATAGCTGCAGGACCGTTAAGTGAATGTCTAATTAACTTATTATTAGGCATTTCTGAGATGGCTATCAAAGTTTTCCTCTAGGCACCAATGCATCCATCTGACCTGATTTGATTGCACAGTAACATTAATGAGCTTTTTGATGTCCCATATATAGGCTCACCTCGCTTCCTAGCTGCAGCCAGCAGTAAGGGGGTATTTTGGGGTGGGGGGTTAATTGTGTGTGAGACAGCAAGAGACCAGAGTTCTAATAGATGTACGAGTGCAACCAGCACTTAAATGCCCCTACTGCTATTTAGAGAGTAATTTGTTTGTTTCTGTGATTAAATAGCTCTCCATTAACACTGTTTGTCTATTAGATGTTTAGAAAATGTACGATAAGTCAGCTAATTCTGAATCCTGTCAATAATATATGAGTATTACAGTGTGTCTGGTCTTGGTGGGCTTATTGAATGGGGAAAGGGAAGAAAGACGGAGTCTAGGATCAGGGATATCCCAAAACACTTCATTTAGAGACACATTACCCGCCCTCACAGCTTGGAGGAGAAACGCTATGTGGAACCAAACCTCATTTTCTATCTGGGTGTCATGTGTCTGTGCTAGTGGGAAAGAAGAGAAGAAAAGGAGAATTTATTTTCATGCAAAATGAAAAACATTTGCATAACATGCGTGAAACTCATTTGTAAGACTCCCCCCAAACTTTGCATGAAAACAACATCGAAAACAAGCAGACAAAAGAAGTTAGGAGTCAATCATGCACCAAATCAACTGCCAACTGTGTGAAATTTTGTAACTTTAGTCAGTTACATACCATCCTATATTGAGACTTTTCTCAGTATTTTAAACCTTTGGAATTTAATTTTACCTATTGATTAAGGTGCTTGTTTTACACATCCTTGAGTGTAGAGTATGTGACCGAAACTATAACCAAAGGTCATCTCCTTAAGTTGATTGTGAAGGATATTGGGGGGAGATTTTGTTAGGATTATGGTCTCTGTGTGCATAAGCCCTGGGTTTAAACTTTCACTTTATCCATCTACTGTTCTCTGTCTGAATCCCTCCGCTGGCTGAAGTCAGAGAGGTTCACTGCACTGCCCCCTCCTGTATGGGAATGACTATGAATATAAATAGGTGAGCTCCTCAAGGTATAACAACTCATCCATGCTTGGCAGCTGGTTGAGAATGCCAATACCTGCATAATACAGGAATTGTAATTTCCCTCAGTTTCTGAAAGGTTATAATGGCTCAAGTTTCCACCTACAATTTAATTTATCTTGACATCATAATATGCCGCTATGGTATTTTATGTATTTGAAAAGAAATTAGTGCTATGTTGCCATGTTGTAAAAGATGTTGTCATCGGGTGCAAGATATTTTCACATGATGATTTTGTTTATGGGAACCTGTTTGGTTGAAGATTTTTCATTCAAAATGTTATTCAAGGGAAATACAGAATTCTGTCATTCTCAAATGACTCATGGAAAAATCACTTGTGGATTGAATTGCTCAGCTCTCTGCATATGCAGCCTAGTATGTGGAATTTGAAAATACAGTATAGGTATTGTTTGCCATTTTAATGGGTCAAAAGCCAAAAAACACAATAAGATTTCTGGGTCTACCACGAGGATACATTCTGTAAGTGGACCACCAACATACCTGGCATGAAACATCTAAGCAAATACCAAAATGAACACAGAGCATTATCAGCAGGGGAGAAATCCAGAGACAAATAGGAGAAGACAGCGATACGGTTTTAGCAGAGTACACCATTAAAATTCCATTTGAATCATAGCGTTTTGCAGTAGTGAAAAACAGCAAAACTGGGTAACACATAGAGCCTGATGCTGGGACTGTGTGACTCAATCCTCCCCTGAATTCAAAAATGTTGCTCCTTCCTGTGATCAGTCAGCCCGGGGCAAAACTGGCACTGCTGGACTGTGCCTGAGAAAGAGAGAGAAAGAGAGAGCAAGACAAAGTGAGAAAAAGGAAAGGAGAGGGGAAAGAGATGTTGGTGTGTGTATGTGAGTCGAGCTCTAGGCCATGATACCAAACTTCCTTTGAACCAAGCAGCTGTGGGCTGCAGGACTGATATAATATTTAATGAAATAATTACATATACAGAGAAAAATGCATTGGTTAGCGAGTGTACCTTTCATGCTGGGGATCTGGGAAAATGCGGTACTAATAGACATGATTTGGCTAGTTGCCCTCATTTCTCTCTCTCTGTATAATACATTAAGCAGCCCAACTCTGATATTTAAATTTTTGCATTAATCCAGAATTATAAGTGTTGGTTTTTGCCTGCAACAATTTTATTTCTTTCTTTAGGCAAAGTCTTACAGGGAATTTGGTGTGTTTACATTCACATTTATATCATGGAACTCAACTCTATTTAACTATTAAATGAAATAAATTGTACCATATCATGTCTATAATAAACTAAATATTATTTAGGTTCTGTTTCCATGGAAATATTCAGATAATAGTGTTATTAAAGTATACAAAAATATTAATACTTGGGATAAAAGGTGCTACTACCTACAGTGTAATGTAAGTGCATATAAACATTTAGAAATTAGTAAATAAATGCTAATATACTACATATTATTAAATAGTTTTTCATTATGTAGAAAATTTCTTATTTTCTTATAGGTATTTTCAAATTATAGGTATTTCATTTGAAATAGACTCTTTGGGCTGTTACAGCTTTCTATGTGATGTATGCCAACGTGTCAACACTCTCATCATTTCTGCTTACACCGCATCCCCTGCCAAGCAGCGCATATATCAAATCCTCACAGAAACCCATAGCTCATCTTTCCTTTAGCAAAGTACAACACACTATGCACTGTTACCTGAAATTTCACATAAGATTAATCTCTTAAATCGGAAGGGTTGGACAACTTAGAAGATGCTGATAAATCTGTGCTCTCTTAATATGTGATGTTTTCCCATAGCTTTCACATTTATGTAGAGAGCCTTATATTATCATGTTTCTTCTTATTGGAAATGTATTTAAATTACTTGATCTTACTCAGTCTGAGGTGATCAATTTCAGACTTTCTTGTGAGAATAAATCAAAACTTACATCCCCCCCAACACAAGTGCACCACCTTATCTGAAGTGCAGAGATTACAGGTGATTTATACATATAATAGCCATACCCACAACAAGTTTGCTCAATAACAGATAGATGGTGTTGCCTAGCAACTGCTGAGTGCCATAACAGCAACTAGTACTTGCTCCTGGAGGCAGACTCCATCTTGTAGGTTTCTCTGTCTTCTAATTGGCCAGGTGGGTAAACACTGATCCCTTGCTCCTCCATCCTCCCGTTTTCAGCCAGGGTCTTAAGTGACAGATAGCACCAGCATTACGCTAACCTTCTGACTAGGGGAATGTTCACAAATGCACTGCTACTGGCGTTAATGGAATTTACAGTGAAATAGTGGTAATATTGTAGTCGAGTAAGACTCCACAAACGATAGACCCCTATGCTAGCGAAGTGATTTGGGCCAGATGGTTGGATACACTGGGGAGATGAAAGGGGTGAAAGGATATATGGCATTGATAAGTCAATATAAGTTATGCTGTTTAAAACCTAAGTTGTAATGCATTTTAAATGCGATTTCACCTGTTGCACGTTGTGCATCGTTCCGTCTCAGTTCAGGCTTGGGACTGAATGAGATAGGTACGGTAGCTATGCTGCACATAAACTTGTTTTTAATTGCATAATGTAAGCTCAAATCCAAGTTATATAATGCAGATTAAGTGTAAGATAACAGCAAAATGCAGCAACCTTTGTAATCACCATTCTGGTGCGAATAGCCTTTGAAGTTGCCGCCCCTCTGCTATCGCGGAAAAATGTGAACAGTAGTATTCGCTGCTGCGCAAGGCAGACTAGTTTGACTATGTTTGAATATGAGGTAGAGTTGAATGTATGTGTTTCTGCACTTTTCCTGACCTGCATTGTGAAAGAGCATTGTGGCAATTGACATTGTATTTAATTTAATGCATTTTCAGAGAAAGCTGTTCATGTGAGAATGCATTGATGTTCATCAGCCTTGTCCTGTTGTGTACTGTGATTGCAGATCCACCAGTAAAGCACTATAGGAGAGCTGTGTGTCCTGCCACTGTGGTACCAGTGGCAACAACAACATGAAATATGGAGGACATTTCCTCCCCATACATTTGCTTCCTAAAAGTATCCCATATTTCAACAATACATCAACGTGTGTTGTCCCTCATTCCCAATCAATTAGAAATTATTCAGGAGGTAAATTGCATGAAATATGCTTGTGGCACTTCAAGCGCAGACAAGTCAACAGACTGCGGGGCGAGGTTGGTAATTACAAACAAGTAAACAGAGGAACTGAGGTGGATGGAAAACATAATGTCTGCTTTATACATTGTCCTACTTTTCAATGATGGACATTGTTGTTATTCCTGTGTGGCAGCACAACAAAACCACTGTCTTTGGAGAAACCATTAAAGAGTGACTTACCACCTGGCTTAAAGGCAGTGTTTCACTGCCCTGTCTTGTTTAAAGTGTCAAGTCTGTTACACCTTCGACCACACCTATAATTACTGATGGGTGTGGTCAGCAGTGTCCTGTAATCTCACCCAGTAGTGATGTCACGGTGCAAACAATTTGGGCACACAGTTACCGGTATGTTCAGACTCTCAGGTTGGCAAAAATTTTGATGGATTTGCTAATCTCAGACACAAATTACTATTAGCAAAGATTTACAGCAGTTTACAAAACATTCAGGTAGCAGCTTCTCATTTTTACTGTCGCTCACTGTTGCTTTTGGTTAAATTGACAAACGTTTCATATAAGATGTTGCTCACTATGTTAATTCTGTGAGTAATTTGATGGCAGGCTAAAATTTATCTTGGCTTTTTTGTGAGGGAAAGACCTCCACTTTGTAACACTGCTGTACAATTGTGAGCAGACTGGATGTTTCTGTCGTTCCCACAACTTAAACAGAGTGAAACGTCTTTGCATCAGGTCAATTTCAGGAGTCACATTCTCCCAGTTAAATTTTCACTCATATCCTATGAATAATTTCTGCATATCAGTGTAACTTGCAACTTCTTTTGTTTAGAGTAATCATAAACACAACTTAGTTATATGTCTAATATAATATAGCTAATATGTCTAATATCCATTCTCATGCGATTTAATATTATTTTGTAGCATTTGGTGTGCAGTTTTCACAGTATTGTTTATTAGATAGAGCCGTGACCCCCTAGAGAATCATTACTGGGCCCACTTGACCAATAGGACTCCAATGGGAATCTTAAGTTAATTTTACTGAGGATGCTTCTTACACATTCACAGTTGTGATGAGCTCTTGTTTTGTTGTCTCCTGTGGTTGCATTGAAAAGGTGTGTCACCTCACTACTTACAAATACTCCCATCACTGCTTAATTAGCCACAATTAAGTCGAATTGTGGAATGAGCTTGGAACGAGGTACAAATAGTAAAGCAAAATAGAACACTTAATTATCTTTCTCTTCAAGCTGTTTTCAGCGATGGAAGGAAAATGCAATGCTAATTAGTTGATCGTTAAAATAGCCTACGTTTTGGATTGCCTTTTATCAATAGGTTCTGGAAAACAATCTGCTCTCAGCTGCCAAACAAAGGAAGTTATCTGAATATGAGGTATCGTGCAGTATGTTGTACGGTACATTGGCGATGTAGTAAATATAAGTCTTTGCTACTTTCCCTCACTCCCTAGTCAAATGCAACCTCCATTTAATCAATAATTCAAAGTACTTGTGAAAAAGTGGTATATGCTGAGATGCTGAGCTATTTATTGGTTGAAATTACAGATATACAAATGAGTGTGTGCGGATTTATGTGTGCATACATAAGTATGCATGTGTCATATTTGTTGTTGTCTCATTTAACTGGTTAAAAATAGAGATATACAGATATACAGGATATACAGTTACCAGGCTGTACAGTACGTTGTGCATATTATGATTCACCAACATGTTTTTTCCTGTGGCCAATGCATGACATTTAGGCTACTTCCTTTATATCTGCAACACATGCAGTATTTGCCTGGAATGGCCTTTGAGGCTCTCATAACCTTGCTGATTCTCCTGCCAGTCTCTGTCCACATACATAATAAGTCATGTCTCACCAGTTATCATTGGGCCTGTGGCATGCACCAGTGAGAAGAACTTAGATAGCCATGTGTCTATGTAAAGACAAGAAGGAGCTGGTGGCCATCTCTGGAGACTTTGACGGGTGTAAATTCATTTGCTGTGGTGCTAATGATAATGCAGGTCATCTGTACACACAGACTGGATGGCAGTCCCTCCAGGAGAGAAGAGCAGAGGAGAGGAAAGGGGGAGAAATGGAGCATGGGAAAAGGGGGGAGCCAAGCCCCTCTCACACTGAGCTGGGAGGCGAGAAGGAGAAAAAAGCCACAGTGGCTGATAAAAGAGCCATTCAGCTGAGAACACCAAGGACCTAATCGCCAAAAACAGCCTTGAGATTGAGCCAGATCCCAGAGGAATAAAGAATCGGCGGATAGAGGGATTTCAGTAACCCTTTCAGTAATAGTTTTTATTTATTTATTTGTCTGCATGACTTATATCAAAATATTTAAGAATCAAATTCAATTCAGATTTATCTGAGTGGGTAAATATTCAAGGAAGAGTGAAAGGGCAAGAGAAAGACTTAAAAGTGGCTAATAAAAAAAGAGAAAAAGAACTTGAGTAACTAGTTGAATGTAATAGGGATTAAATAATGCCTGTAGACATGTCACAAGTTGCAGCATTGCTGCGATTTCTGTGGCGCAACAAAGTGAGTTTACATTTTAAATCAAATCCAGATGGAAATGGGATTTTTGGCCTTCAGTGTTGTTGAGCTGAGCAGCTTTAACTCACATTTGACTGCCTCTCTAGCAGCAACCTGGAAAAGGTGTTTCACAGCAGTTTTGTTTCTAGCAGGAGATTACCATTGTATTTTAACCTTCATATATTATTCCTTTGCCTCCGAGTAGGTCTGTATTGGAAAACATTTATTTTGCTCAGTTATAGACTGTATTTCAGAAAACGTTTTTGGTCATTTTGTCAATCTGTGTGCAAAAGTTTGTTTATAAGACTGATGAGTACAAAGTTTAGGGTTACAGAAAAGGTAACAAAAGATAAATATATATTGAAATAAGTTGTATAGATAACTAGTGCTTGTATTTTGATTACAACTTGCTTTATATAATATATTGAACCTGTTTCTTAACCCTTTATAGGGCACTCATTGAAATACTTTGAAATTCAAAAAATCAACCTTAGGCTGTTATTGGAGAGCATAACAATACTTTATTTCTTTGTAACATTTTTCAACATTTTTCATTTTGTAAAAAATCAAGGCCAATGAAGCTACCATATC
>JAVQJL010034858.1:0-11157 GCA_036024295.1 Nannoperca obscura
GCAGAGCACAAGTGCCTGGACCAGCAGCTGGGTCGAGTACTCCGACAGGTATCTCCTAATCTTCTGAATGTTGTAGAGGGTGAATCTACACGATCGGGAGACTGCAGCAATGTGGTCGGTGAGGGTGAGCTTGTTGTCGATGGTGACACCAAGATTCCTGGCTGAGGGCGATGGAACGACTGTCATGGAATCCAGGGTGAAGGAGAGCTCATGGGAGAGACCTGGTAGGATCTACCCTCGAGGTAGGAGGAGATCCACTGGAGTGCAGTGCGGGTGATGCCCAGGTCCAGGAGAGTTGTGAGCAGCATCTGATGGTTGACTGTGTCAAATGCTGCAGACAGGTCTAGCAGGATGACGACAGATGATCTCCCCGCAGCTCTGGCAGACTGGAGGGCATCAGTGACAGACAGGAGGGCAGTTTCTGTGGAGTGACCGGACTTGAAGCCAGTAATGCAGTAATGGGCATAGATGTCATTCAGTGTGTTGTGCTGTCCTCACCACCACTTGATCACAACCTTCTCTACAGCCGGCAGTGCGTCACGTCTTAAAAACTGTGTTTTAGTCGATGTACAAATAATCAAAATAAGGACGAGGGCACTTTATTCTATTAGTCCAGGGCACAAATCTAATCTAAAACCTTCAGGCCGCCACTGCTCTTTAAACATTTTCCATCCAGGTAAATGTAAACACAACGACATCAAGTCTAATGTGTTTTGTTGCATGAGGTCAGTCACATAACAGATGTTAAGATTCTTTAAAATGGCTTTAAAATGGTGCTAAAATGCTAATAGACCTTTTACACAGCAGACATTGTGACACACAGATGTAACTAATAGCATGAATAATGCCTGTTCCATGAAGTGTCTCAATAAGCATGCACAATACTATTTTCAGACTGAAACAACTGAATGGCACATCTGTGCTTTTCCTGCAATGACATACCACAATGCCTGCTGTGAAGAAGGATCATGATCCCGGTGGGGATTGAGCTTTGCTGTGTCCTGAGGTTATAGAGCAGTGTGCTCACAGCCTCTCCAGCTGTTCGCACACACAAACACCATGTGCACATTTTTGGGAAAATGTAAAAAATTTAAGTATATCAAGATAATTGGAAATGTAAATTAAGAAATGAGGTTCTGAAATGTTTGTTGACTTTGGTAACAAGGAAAATGATGCTAGTGTTGCTAGTGGATGCAGCTACACAATGTATCAGAGAGTGGCTGGTAGATGTACCCTGTCATTGACAGTTGGCTGCCAACTTCATTTTGGCTCTCCTTCTGATGTCATTGAACTGCTTCCTACTTTGAGCAGAGTTCTATCAGGACCAGAGCAACAATTAACCAAATGTGTTATTTTCCACAATAATTAGGGCATGGAAAGATTCACAGCTGCAATCATTTATAATTAGCTTCACCCGATGAAGATTAAAGTATAACATGTAAAACATGTATTGACACTAATGTCTATTTTTAGGCAGAAGGCCTTGGCCATTTTTTCTTTGGTACTTCACTTTTGTCATGATCTGGGTTGGGTTTTCTGTGTTTTCTGTTTTATTTTGTAGTTTTGAGTCCATGTTCCTGTCTTTGTCTGGCTTCCCTCCTTTTTTGATTGCCTGTGTCAGATCACCTGTGTCTTGTTGCTCACCTGTGTCTCATCCCCTCGTTTGCTTTCCTTATTTGTAGTGGTCCCTTCCCTTTGTCTCGGGGCGGATCATTGTCTGTGTTAGTGTCGTCATGTTTGTCTGCTCCTTGCTTGTCTGCTCCTTGCTCGTTTTCTCCCTGCTCCTTGCCTCCCTGCTCCTTGCCGCTTGCCACCAGCCATCTCCATTTTGGTTTTTTTTTTTGTCTTTTTTTTTGTCTTTTTTTCAATAAATCCTTTGTTGCTGGAACTGCCGGTCTGCGATTGGGTCCTTATCCTGCTACCTCGTAGCTAACCCTGACAACAAATAGAGATGTGGAGACATGGGGAACACTGACCGCAACCACTAGTTCAGATGTGTGCAGTGCTGGTTCTCAGAGCTAATCAGGCATTAGAAGCCAATACCTGCTGGAAAGACATGGAGGCTGGTGGTCTTTTGGTTATCACTAAAAGCACATTGATGCTCCTATTAGAGAGTCCTGTATAGGCACCTATGTTGTTGCTTTTAGAGTTAATAGTTAATGTTAGTCAATCTTAAATGACTACAAAAGCTAAGGATGTCAGTTATAGGTGAAGCCATGTGTTATATTTACTGCCACAGAAGATAAATTACTTTCTTCATGTCTGACAGCATCTTTCCAATGGGGTCTGTGAAGGTTTGAAGGTTCATCAGCCATAAGACAAAATTAGCATAGTGCACTTGCAACCAAGGTTCACAGCCACAGTGTTGAAAGCCACTTAAAACTAATAAATAGTTGATGACAATGCATCTAATCACTGAAGCCGTAGGCTATAACTTGCAGATCAACTCTCTATGCACAAAATCTGATTCCGGTCAGTGTGAAATTCAAAAATGAGAGCAGATCATAATCTTGCACAGGGATTGGCCATGGCTTCACCACTTTCCTTTTACACTGAGCATGTTTTGTTTTGTTTTTCATTTACAGGGTGCAGCCTTGACAGATTTTGTGGTGAAAATCCACACTAGCACATTATGCAGTAAACTTTTGACATAGCACACAATTGTGTGCTATCACATTTGCCATGCTAACTTGAGCCAAAGGTATGTGAGGGTTTTATGCCTGTTAATATCTTTTTAGAGTTGTTCTGCCCTCTAGGTCCCAAAAATCCCTTCATACAGTCTCAAATATCAATTGAAATCTCTGTATTATCATTTGTGTACCCAAGAGATACAAAGACACATCAACCACTAATAGGATACCAGAAAGCATAGTGTATATAACGTTTTTATTTTTTATTTCAGGCCTTATTTTCTGAATAGGCCTGTTATATACACCCATCAGCCATAACATTATGACCACCTGCCTAATCTTGTGTAGGTCCCCCTTTTGCCACACAAACAGCCCTTACCCATTGAGGCATGGACTCAGGTGCGCTGTGATATCTGGCTCCAAGACGTTGGCAGCAACTCCTTTAAGTCCTGTAAGTTGCGAGGTGGGGCCTCCATGGATCAGACTTCTTTGTCCAGCACATCCTACAGATGCTGGATTGCATTGACATCTGGGGAATCTGGAGGCCAAGTCAACACCTTGGTCCCTTAAACCATTCCTGAACCATGTTTGTAGTGTGGCAGGGTGCATTATCCTGCTGAAAGAGGCCATTCCCGAATGAATGGCAGAACCCAACGTTTCCTACCAGAACATTGCCCAAAGCATCACACTGTCTCTGCCAGCTTGCCTTCTACCCATAGTGCATCCTGGTGCCATGTCTTCACCAGGAAAGACACGCACACGGAAATCCACATGATTTAAAAGAAAACATGATTCATTAGACCAGGCCACCTTCTTTCATTGCTCTGTGGTCTAGTTCTGATGCTCACATGCCCACTGTAGACACTTTAGGTGGTAAACAGGAGTCAGCATGGGCACCCAGTACAGTCTGCAGCTGTGCAGCCTCATACGCAATAAACTACGATGCACCGTGTGTTCTGACATCTAACAGAACTAGCAATAACTTGTTCAGCAAATTGACCTACAGTAGCTCTTGTGTTAGATCGGACCACACAGTCCAGCCTTCACTTCCCACACGCATCAATGAGCCTTGGCTGCCCATGACCCTGTCGCCAGTTCAGAGTTTTTCCTTCCTTGGACCACTTTTGGAAGGTACTGACCACTGCAGACCCGAGAAAAATATAGCCTTTGTCAAAGTTGATCACATCCTTACGTTTGCCCATTTTTCCTGCTTCCAACAGATCAACTTCGAGGACAAAATGTTCACTTGCTGCCTAATATATCCCACCCACTGCTAGGTGCCATTATAACAAGATATTGAATGTTCTTCACTTCACCTGTCAGTGGTCATAATGATCTGGCTGATCGGTGTATGTATACAGACAGTAAGAAATGTGGTTCTGCTGGCATTAAAAGGGATACAATATTCTATTATATGATCAGTAGACATCCTTTGAAATGATCTGGAATACATTTGGTAACTTCTTTTGTGTATTTTGAGGTGGGGTGGCCTGTGTGTGTCATTTCAGCCAATGATGTCTTGCATTATTTTGTATTTTTACATACAAAAACTAATGAGAATTTCTCAGGTTCTCTTTAATGCATATGAATATTCTTTAGTTGTACAAATGGCTCTTTGTCCTGCCCACAACATGAAAGTTCATAGTCCTCGCCAACTATTCATCTCTAACTCTCTCTGTCAGAAGTCTCTTCCCATCTGTCTATTTTCCTGTCTCAAACACACACATACACACACCTCCAGTTTGGCTGTGAATAGGTTTTGCCTCAGGGGCTCTGTCTTGCTCCTACCCCATTACTAAGCTAATGAAAGCAGTGAAAGGATCAAATCCAATGAAGCTGCTTTTCACACTGCTTAACCCTTAGGAAAACCTGTGACCTCTGCGCAAGAGCAAACACACACACACACACACACACACATATATACAACATACACATGGATGATTGATACACATCTTGTAGCTAATATATAAAATGGGGGAAATTAAGAGTTCATACACGTGTGAATAGACAGAAAACTTTCACAGAGGTTTGTGCAGCACTTTTTTGTGCAATTTTTCCATTTAATCATTGTATTTGTATGTTCATTTTTATTGCATGTAGTGTTGATTGCTTGAATTATTCATTTCTTTATGAATAATAAATGTGTTGTGATGACTGGAACACCTGACTCTGATTACCTGTGTATAAGTAGGACAGTGGGTGACTACTAAAATTCATGCAAACTTTCTAAAAGCCACAATGTTGACATGCAGCCAGTATTAATAACACTTGGGTGCTGCATCTATTCACTCTTGAGAGATGGTTATGATTTGAAGTCAAGACAACTGTCAAGTAAATTTTATTTGTACAGCCCAATATCACTAAACACAAATTGCTTTGCTATCTGTACAGCATACAACATCCTATCCTCCATCTCATTCAGATGTGGACAAAATAGCCCCCAAAAAGCCTTTTAACATAGATAAAAATGGAACAAACCTCAGTTATGAAGCTTCTGAAAAAAGTTCACGCAACGACCACGCAATATCGCGCCGACAACTCATCCTCAATCACACACGACACCCCGGCCGCCCCAACCATGTCTGCCGGAGCCATGGAACGAGTCCCTGCACAAACCACACCAACCTCAGGTATAGTCTCCATGCCAACCGTAGGAACTACAACACGATTTGCACACGTCAGAGACCCAAACTGCGAATCCTCAGGCCAAACTCTATTTCCAGCCAAACCATCCCCCAGAATGCCAGGAATAGGTAACGCAGGTCTAACTCCCATATCAATATTACTGGTCACCAACCCACACGACGGATGAACTCGATGCAACGGAACAGATAGCATAACCAAATCCATCGCAAAATCTTCACAGGATCGGACACAAAAAAAAATAAGAGAAACAAAACCGTCTGACACAAAACTCTCAAAACCAGAGTAGTTTTCAACCACAGAGCGACTTTGAACAACATCACTCGAACACATCTTCCCCGAGCCAACAGGAGCAACAACTGCCGCTGGCCTCGCACGGCGATCACCCATATGCTTTCCTTTTGCCCTCAAAAGAGAACACTCCGCCTTCCAATGTCCCCAGCCTTTACAGTAATTGCATACTCGACTCAAATCACGTGTACACACTGAAGACCCCGAATATGCATTACCACTTGACAAGGTCCGACCTCCAAACGCACCCTCCGTCGTCCTAACATTCTTTTCCACATTGGATACTCCAATCCGTTTATGAGCCAACACGTACTCATCCGCCAACACCGCAGCACCCATAGCTATCTTGATTTCACGCTCCGAAAGAAAAGAAGCTACCTCTGGAGGAATACACTCACGAAACTGTGGCAAAACACCACTCTCAACCAAAGTACCTTTCAAAGTAGCCTTAATTTCTTTCTTTAACCACTGTTCTCCCACATCTACTTTGTAATGCTCAACCAACTTTAACAGTTGCTCCTTCATACACCTATTCAATAAATCCTGTGATGAACTTTAAACAAAATTTCCCACCAAAGCCATTTCAACACAACAAAAAATGATTTTTTTTCACTAACTACTCCCCCAAACTTATCTAATCTCAACCCTAGTCTTCATGCGGGTACTCACAGTGGGTATTTATGCACTGAAACCCACCAGAACCGATAAGACCACTGCTACCAGGAGCCTCATGTTTCTGTGGTTGCGCTCCCGAGACTACTGCTCTAACCGCTTTCACCACAACACTACACCCAAACCCAAACGGATCCCAAAAGAGAAACGTTTCTTCAGCCTAACAGAGAAGAAAATTCAGAATCATACTGCAACACCCCCAAAGTTGACAAACTATGGAGCTCCCCAATAATTATCACATTTCACACACAGCAACAGACACCTAAATATCAAAACCGTGCCTATAGTACACCAATTCCTACCATTAAAAGTAGCAGGATCTGATCAAACCACCTCTCCTTGACCAAGATCCCAGACGAGCCCCCATTTGTCACGACCTGGCTCCACAGCCGATGACAAGGAGGGGGAGATCACATCACAGTTACTTGATCAATCATAATTTATTGCAGAAATATCCTCCCCCACCAAATCGTGCAGGTGCGTTGCATCAGTCATTGTCAACAGCTCCGCCCCCAGCTACCTGTTAAAGGAACCACACAAGACAGGCACAAGTGCACAAACAATCGCTGGGAACGGCATGCGTGCAATATAGCAGGATAATGCGTGCACTGGGCACAGCAAATGAGATGTGGCCTCTTCCTCAGACCCGTGAGGAGAAGGGAAACATTTTTTATTACTCTCGACCTAAACGAGCTAATAATGCTCTTCGGCGTAAAAGCCGGGTTAGGGCGTAAAACAGCCGAACTGCCGTCTCCTTGGATTCTGAGACATGAAGGGGCCACAGAAAGAACAGTTAAATCACTCACCCTCTTTGCAGACGTTCAAGCCAGCAACAGCGCCATTATGACAAAACTCAAGCGGAACCTGGTCCAGAGGTTCAAATGGGGCTTTAGTCAGCGCGTGTACCACCAGCGTTAAATCCTACTGAGGAGCTAAAGAGCGTGACACAGGCCTGTGTCTCTGCACGCCTCTCAGGAAATGTCTCAAAAGAGGGTGGCTAAACACCGATCTGTCACCGAACCCTTCGTGACATGAGGAAATGGCCGCAGCATACACTTTAACTGTACTGAAGCCAGATTCCTATCCACTAGCTGCTGGAGAAAAGACAGCACACGAGGCAGGGAGCATGCAGTGGGCTCCAAACTCTCCACACACCAGCGCTGGAAAGCTGTCCATTTGGCTGTGTATGACGCTGTGGTTAGACGCAGCCCTCGCACCCGATCCAAGAACTGCGGGACCAGCGGAATTGGAAAAGCATACAGGAGTATTGAGGGTCATGGCCGATGCACAAACGCATCCACTCCCAGAGGAGAGAACCACTGCACGTTTTTGCAAGTGGGAAACAGATCGACCTCCACCACGCCAAACCTGAGCCATAACTGGGCAATCACATCTGGGTGGAGGCCCCAATCCCCATGGCGAGGACCCCCCCTCGACATACTATCCGCCCCTCTGTTCAGTTCCCCAAGAATATACGCAGCTCTGATGGAGAGCAAGTGTGTGTGTTCAGCAGCTGGGCACAGGAGGCACAGGGGCACGAGGCACAGCACCGGCGGCCGCCGGTGGTCGTCTCTGCCGTTGGTGCTGTTCCCGTCGGTCCCGGCTGTCACGTCCCTGACGGCGAGGTTCTCAGCCTCTTCAGATGCAGACCTAATGGCGTCAACCATGGAGTGAAAACGAGGCCCGAACAGCCTGTCTGGGCTGATGGGAGCCTCAAGGAGATTCTTCTTTGAGGCTTCCGTGATAGCAGACTGCTGCAGCCACAGGTGCCTGTGGATCATGGTCTGCCATGCCACGATCCTTGCCGAGGAGACAGCGACGAATGTACAGAGCATCAAGATGGTGCTGGGGGCTTTGCTAATTTCTGCTGCCAGTTCCGGTGGCAGCGCATCGGGCTGGATGGCCAGCCTCGTCATGGAATAAGCCAGCAAGGAGATGTTATTTGCCACCGCTGACATTTGGAAGGCACACTGATGGGAGTGGTCCGCGAAGCGGGCAGTGAGCTGATCCCTAGCAGACAGGGGAACAGGCCGCCATCTGGCTAGCATGTTCGCTTGCCTTACACCAAAGAAGGCAGTGAGGTTGGACTCCAAAAGGGGAACGGGAGGGCAGCCATGCTCCGTGAGCCCTTCCACCTTGGTGATGGGAACGTAGATGGAAACCGGAGCATTTAGGTTCCGCCGACGCTCCCTCCTGATAGCGCCAAATTGCCGGGAAGCGAGGCCACACAGGGTCCTGCCTGGTAGGAAGACAGGTAGGAAAGCCCCGCTAGGAAAGCCCCGCTCATGTCATCCGGTGGAGAGGCCATCTGTGCTGGCAGAACGGCGAGCACTTTATAGGTCATGCGCTCATGTCATCCGGTGGAGAGGCCATCTGTGCCGGCAGAACGGCGAGCACTTTATATGCCGCTGCCTTGCGAATGATCTCCGGGAGCTCCCGGAGGAGACCACCAATCGCAGGCAAGGCAGTTCCCGCTTCCCCATCGGGGGGAGGGAATGCGCTGGCGATCCACTCGGGGAAGGGGTGGAGTCATCTGACTCCGGCTCAGCAGGAGGATCCAACAGTTCCCAGGCCTCATCCAGTGGATACTCGGGGGGCCAGCGGCTCGTCCATGAACGCATCCGCCCTTGGCTGTTTCTTCTGAGCGCAGAAGGGAGAGGAGGCTTGTGGAGTGAGCGCCAAACCGGCATGTTCCGGTCCAAGACCAGCCTCGCACCGGCGGTGCAGGTCAAAGCCCATGATGAACCCGACGCCGCAGTCGGTGCAATCCCGGATCTCGCCGCTCCGCTCTGAAGGTCGTCAAACTTCTTCTAACTCTTTAGACATAGTTCTTGTTGCAGTGCTTCTTGCTGAAGAAAAATGGGAGCCGATTGCACGGTATCAGTCCACTACATACAGAGGGTGATACCGCTGATGAGGCCCATCACGCAGGTGGGCGTAGACTAACGTTTTTCAGTGCTGCGCATGCGCGAAGGGATAAACTCACTAGCGATAGCCTTAGAGGGCGAAGCCTGTACGAAATAGAACAAACCAGAACTACAACCAGAGTGAATATTGGACATTTATCCTTTTGCCAGAGACCTGACTCCAAATGCATGTTTAAGTTGCTCCATATCTGCTGGATGTGTAAATAAAAAACTATTGGCTAACATGTTCACCATATCAACTTTACAAGGTGACAGTACGTCAATGTTGTGTTTAGAACTTGTTCTGCTGCACCAAAGTGGCAAAGATATCCCAATACAATATCCTGGCATGTGCTTCAAGTCATAGTTGGCTTTGCACACCACTAACTTAACATCTTAGATAACTGTGCTTATTATGTGAAGGTTTTGAGTGAATCAGTTTGTGTTAAATTTTTTTTACACAGCCACTTAATGTTTGATGTATGTAATTGAAAATAAAACTCTTGTTCCTTGCATTCTCTTTTATCTGACTCATTTAGTTGTAACAATTGACTACATATTGTCACGGTTTGGGGTTTGTTTCCTGTTTTATTTTGTATTTCTGGGTCTGTGTTCCTGTCTTTGTCTTGTTAACCTCCCTTTTTGATTGCACTCACCTGTGTGTCGTCACTCACCTGTGTCGGATCCCCTCGTT
Source organism: Nannoperca obscura (assembly GCA_036024295.1). Classification (NCBI taxonomy): domain Eukaryota; kingdom Metazoa; phylum Chordata; class Actinopteri; order Centrarchiformes; family Percichthyidae; genus Nannoperca; species Nannoperca obscura. Next base: position 9,837 of record JAVQJL010034858.1, read on the forward strand.
TCCCTATCTTATATATAGCAGTCCCTTCCCTTTGTGTCTTGTCGGATCCATGTCTGTGTGTGTGGGTGTTTTACTGTTTTGGATTGTTCTGTTCCTGGTTCCTTGTCCCTGTATCGTGGCGTTTTCTACACTCCTGTGCTTTTTGGGTTTGTTTTTGTATATTTTCTATTAATAAATCGTTCTTGTTGCTGGAGCTGCCTGCATATTTGGGTCCTAGTCTGCTGCCACATGGCATTTCCTGATACATATATGATGTGGACTAGGTAGATTGAGAAAGGATGACAATCTTTCTTTGCAAATGCTATTTCTTAATAAGCAGATATCATTGGTCAAATCCTTATTTCAGACAGCAAAATTTCAGAAGAAACAACTGATATTTTTTCCATGGCATGAAATCCCTTGTCCTGCGCATGTACATATTTACTTTGGTCACTCCCCAAAGGCATTTTTTGTGGTCACTCTTTTTCCAGTTGTTACTGTTATAGGAATCTACCAAAAATTTTACTTAAACCAACTACTACCTTTTAAAAATTTTTAATAACAGCTTATAGTATTCCTATTACAATAACAGGTAGTGTCTATTCAGATTTCCTGCTAAATCCAATCCTGTGGCATAGCCTACAGTACATACAGTTGGGGGCAATTTACACACACTTCTAAGGGAAATGTATATTATGGCAGTTTTGGGAGTATTGGGAGTATCTTACTTGCTCTTTTAAATCTTTTTCTTTAACTTTGGTATTTTTATTTATTTTTTATTTGGTGTTAACTTTTTTGATGTCGTGCCCTCCACAAAGAGGTTGGAAAAGGTTTACATTCCTCCATCTGCTAACTCCACATCGGCGTGTGACGTCATCAACTCCACCATAGCCCCGCTACAGACTCAAAATCCCAACGCATTCGTGGCCATCTCTGGGGACTTTAATCACGTTTCTGTTGCCAAATCACTGACAAACTTCTGGCAGTATGTGAACTGTCCTACCAGAGAGGGGAAAACTCTGGACCTGCTGTATGATAATGTTAAGGAAGCATACAGTTGCTCTCCCCTCCCCCCGCTGGGAAGGTCGGATCATTACCTGGTTCACTTAAAATCATCATATGATCCTCTGGTTAAGAGACAGCCTGCCACTACAAAAACATTCAGGAGATGGACGGAGGAGGCACTTGAGGTACTCAAAGATTGTTTTGGGGTCACAGACTGGCAGGCACTCTGTGAGCCACATGGGGAGGACATCGACGGGCTCACAGAGTGCATCACCAACTACATCAACTTCTGTGTTGACTCCACTGTTCCAGCTGAGACTGTTCAGTGTTACCCAAA
>JAVQJL010034867.1:0-10862 GCA_036024295.1 Nannoperca obscura
AGCCTCCTCCCAGCTCCCCTGATGAACTCATCAGAGCTCGTCCGTTAAATACTCCACCGAAGTGAGAAGCTAAGTCAGTTATTGATTACCCAGATGCCGCCCCCCTTCGTCTTTGAGTCCACATCACTTCACACCCGGGGGTCTGTGAGTGGGCGTTGTCGTGGTAACCGCCTCCTCGCCCGCCCTCAGAGGGAGTAGAGCTTCAGCTGCTCCTCCATGTCGCCCTCCGTCACCTCCCCCAACGCCTCCTGGTTCTCCCTCAGCAGCAGGAAGATGGCCGCCAGCTGCTCCTGTTGCACCCTGGGAAGGCAACAACACACACACACACACGTGACCTCCTGTGCTCACCTGTAGCTTCACCTGCTTCAGTCCTGAGGTCACAACAAACACAACGTCACAATATCTGAACAAATAGTAAAGAGATTCTGAGATGCTAGATAACTAAAATGTTAAATATAAAAACATATACTTTTTAAAATATTTTGCAAATAAAGTCTTCAGTTCTTCTCATTTAATTTAATGTGAAAAAAGTTGTAATAGTTTGAGAAAAAAGAATGTTTCAAGAGAAAAACTCAATATATTTCTGTAACGGCTTCATATTTAAATCTGTTGTATAATCTGTTTATTTACTGCAGCGGTCAGATAAATACACAACAGTACAAAGTATAAAGAGGTCATTAAGTGTAGTAATGAACGCATTATATCTCACATCTACAGGCGTTTTAATGATGTTTCTGCTGGAACAAACAACTCACCACTTCTGTCCGCTTTCACTCCTTTATTGCATCTTTAACATTTAAACCAAACACAGAAAACTGGAGACGTTTCATGCTGATCTGAGATCAGCAGCAGAAAGACGACTTCATCGTTAACTTTATTTAATTAACAGCAGTTATTCTCTGCGTTTCCGTCAATGCAAACTCTCCACACACAGATTCCTGAAGGCACTTTGTGAGCAGCTCCGACTCCTCTGTCCCAGAAACAGCTCAACTACAATAAAGACGGCAGGAGTTTCACTTCCTGCAAACTGAGACCAGATGATTCGTTCTCCAGCGCTCTTCATCATCATCATCATCATCGTCACAGATGGAAGAGAATAAAGACGAGTGCAGAAGCCGAGGGAGTCTGAAGCCTTTTCATTCAGCCGCTCTGAGAAAAGAGACCAGGATCAGTCTAAAAGTTTGTTCAGCAGAACCACGATCATTCACAACAACGTGTTTGTTTTTGGTTTAAATGTCTGAAAGTTAATGGGTTAAATCCTCAAATTGCATTATGAAATAAATACATTTGTTTCTACTGGTTTCCATTCATTTTCATTTAAATTAAAGATTGACAGACACAACACATAATGACTCTCAGTGATTTTCAGTGTGCAGAAATGAGTGGAAATCAATGCATGTAAACGTGGAGAAACCACGTGCTGGTTGTTAATCTTCGACTGGATCAATAATTCATTCATTCATCAATTCTCATCATACTAAATCACAACCAGGTCTTCTACAAACCTTTTTGTTTTTTGTGTGACCTTCAAGTCAAGAAACTGAATCGTAAAAAGGAAATATAACCAGTGTGTGTTCAGTTTAAAGGTTCAGACCAGAGCGACAGCACTCACCGTTAGCTGTGTTGTTAGCCGTTAGCATGCAGGGTTAGCAGGTGAGCAGCACAGCCGGACAGATGTGACCCAGACTGCAATAAATAAATGAACTATATACTACTCCTCAGTGGCAGTTAACCAGCTCCAGGTGGAGGCTGAAGGATGTGAAGTAATGAGGGAATCAATCAATAACACATGAACACCTGTAGAGCGCTGAGGTGCTGAGACTTCTGTATGATCACTATAGTATTTACAACAACACATTGTTGAAAATTAAACCACTTGTTCCTGAACCTAAACTAAGCATAAAGCAGTTAAAACTAGCTAACTGTATATAAAGCAGTTAAACTAGCTAACTGTATATAAAGTAGTTAAACTAGCTAACTGTATATAAAGTAGTTAAACTAGCTAACTGTATATAAAGCAGTTAAACTAGCTAACAGTATATAAAGTTAGTTTTTGTTTTTAGCTGCTAATGCTTCTGTATTGGGACAGACTGTAAAGCCCCTTTCAGTCAAAAAGTGATTTGTGACATTGGGCTGTATAAGTAAACTAGATTTTGAATGTAGGACATTGTTGTACTGGAACTTTTATCTGAGTCCAGACAGAAACCTTCAAAACACCTGGAGAGGGACGAGAGGACTCGTGTGGTTTTAATGTGACCCTTTAAATGTCCAAACGTCTGCTGAACTGACGCCACTTTGATTATCATATCTTGGCTTCGCTGGTTCTCTTCCTGAACTCTGATTGGCTGCTGGGGATCCTGCTGCAGACTGAAGGAGGACAAGTAAACAAACTGTGTGTGTGTGTGTGTGTTTGGCAGGTATGTGAGGACCTGATTGATGCCAGCGGCCCCCTGCGACAGGAAAACTTTGAAATCCACCAATCAGAGCACTGCTGCCACTCATTTCTGAGCACGCTCAGTGGGGACAGTCTGGCCCGGTTCCATCGCTACGGCGACAAGAGACACCACTACTGAACACACACACACACACACACACACACACACACCTGGCTGAACCTGTTATCACTCTGGTGTGGTGGTGGGGGGGAGAGAGAAACCTGTCTTGTTTGTATTTCTTTAAACCAATCAGTCATCTTGTGTAAACGTTAACACACAGGTAGAGGAAGGGGAGGAGAATGGCTTGCTGTGAGTCAGACTACTCAGCAGCGGTGCCGTATCACGTTCTTATTAATGTAATAGAATAAACTGTCAGCCTGAACATCTGAGAGCAGAAACGTATACACACCAGCTTACATTCATTCCTGGTGGCAGCGCCGGGTGATCTACTGCCGAGGCACGAGGGTCCAACTGATTATTTGCTGGGACGTGGTGGAGTGAGGGCGAGTGGAGGGTTGGGAGGGCAAAGGGGGGGGGGGGGCATTGAATCATTTGGCGTGTTTATTATCCGTCCCCGTGCTCTGGCTCAATCCTGCATCTCCTAGATCAGGTAGAATAATGGCCTCTATAACCTTGGGTGTTGTTGGCCTCTGAGAACTCTTTACGCAGACCCCCCCCCCACTCCCCTCCCCTCCCTATCTTTTCATTACAGATCTGTGGAAAAAAAGGCACAGATCAGATAGCATACAAGAAAACGCACATGTGCACGCGCACTCCCGCATGCTTTAAGGCAGTATTTCTCTCCACACCGGGGTGACAAGAAGATGCATCCTGAATTGATTGGAGGATAATGAAGGAAGGCTGAGAGCGAGGGATCGATGCAGCGGGACTCTGCTGGGTGGGTGGGTGGGCTGGGTGCTTCACTTACACACAATCTGGATACAGAATCTAGCAACATCTGTGTTTCTGCGATCATATGTTCATGGGTTCTGGGTTTAAAATGATACATTGATCAAATATTTCCTGCTGTGGCGAATCTCTTCAAATTTGACCATTGAGAGCCCTAAAGTCTCAAGAAACCAATGACTATCCCAGGATTTTATCCTCTAACTTAGTCTCTGAAAAGGCATTTACTGTACACCCCCTTGGAACACTAAACTTCTCCAACGAAAAACAGACGGCCCTTACAGCATGCTAAAGAAGCGGTTTCACAAGTTTACAGGCTCCTAGCTATTTGAAATAAAACTAATATTCCTGTTCAGAAGATTGCAAAAATAAAATCAGGACCTATGCATGCAAACGATAATCAAACAACCTTGACGAGACTTCTGAAGTTGCACTATTAGATTTTATAGCTAGCAATAGTTTTGATGTTCGACTGGAAAAGGATTTTATGGAGACAAGGTGCTTGTCTCCATAAAATCCTTTTGTGATTCTCCTTATGGTGAAGAAAGGGTGTTATTTATACCCGTATACACAAAACAATGTGGATATTTGAACAGAGTATATGGACACTCAAACATTACACCCACATGTGACATCAAACATCAAAGATCATGAGCAAGCTGTTGCTATAACGTCTTCAGGAAGGCTTTTCTAAAGATTTTGGAACTTCCCTGCAGGGATTTGCTCCCTTTCAATCACAGCTGCATTAGTGAGGTTGGCCGGTGACGCTGGGCGATAAAGGGCTCAGTATGATTAAACTTTAGAGTCTGAACCCCCCCTTTCCAAGAGGGGGAGCATCGGGGAAGGTGCATTCATACGTTTTTGTAACTTTCTGCAGCACCTGGCTGGGTGTGCAGAGCTGCTACTGCTTCCATCGCTTGAGAGACTGCAGAAGTGTCCTCTCGTGTCCCCATTTGTATGAATCGTTCCATCTTGCCCCCCTCTATGATGGCAGGCTTTAAGCTCCACCTTCAAGTGTAGCCCTTCAGAACAGGTCGCTGTTGTCATCTGACCTAGTTTCTCCACAAAATACTGAGGCCTGAAAGTTATAAACCTTAAGATTTTCATTAAATCAAACCCTGTGCTATGCATGGCCAAGATTTATTCAGCATTATCCATTCAACGCATAATATTTACATTCTGTAATGTTCTCTATAGTAGTTATTATTGTGCCATTCCACCACGAGATTAATAACGAGGTCATTAATGTTAGTTCACATTAAATGCATTCAACCACCAAAACATGGGGTGGCTTTTATTATGAAGCAGTAAATACAATGTACTTGTTACCAAGGTGAGCGCTGACCACCATCAATCATCAGAAATGCATTTACTAAACAAGATATGGATGCAAGATAATTGGGGTATTATTTCTGCAAATGAAATTGAATTTGAAATATTCTAAGGAGTCGTGAACAAGACGGACCTCCAGTCCTCCAACTCTTCACCAAAGTTACAACTCCTATTACTGTGCTGTTGTGTGGAAAACTACTCACACCACGTTCAGCAGAAACGCAGATCTCTGTTGCCCATGGCATGAAAGGAAAAGGCCAAAATGATCTGACTTCTTTATTAAACAACACAAGTTTGTTTGGTTGCACTGTAAACAGATACACCAGTTGCTCTTCTATTGCACGTTTGACAAAGTAGCTGCTCAAGGAGTGTTTCCTGCCATCGATACCACGGGACCTGGAGAGTTACACCTCACTGGCTGTGACCACAGGACCTAAATCTTAAGGTTCTAGTTCATCCCAAAGGTGTTGGATGGGGGGGGGGAGGTCAGGCCCGGTCCACACCACACTGGGAAAAGCATGTTGCAGGGGCATTGTCGTACGGAAACAGGAAAGGTCCTTGTGCCAACTGTTGCCAAAAGGTTAGAAACCCTGTAGAGGGCTTAGCTCCAGACGTCATGTCCACTTCCTGCTTTTCCACTAGCATCTGTACGTCAGTGCTGCCTCTTGTTCCTGGGGTTAACTATCCATACTCTACACAATCTATTTGCTTTCATTGACAAGAGATGTGTGCTCCCTCTCCCCCGGCCACCTAGCGAATCAGTCGTAGGGTCCTGACTAACTCTTTCTTCAGCTCCCTGTAGAGAGAACAACATTTTGAGGCAGGCAGCCGTGGATTGGACCTGTTCTCGTTCCCTGACGATCACTGATGCGATTTGAAAGACTGTGACAGGTCAAGGTAACCCCGAAGGAGCTTTCTCTGTGCACGGCTGATACGCTTCAGCTGTATTACGGTACAACGCTTTCTGCGTTATCCGATGGTCATCTCTGAGCAGCGTTATTGAGCATGCCTCTGAGGAGGAGTATTGACATATCAACACATTTAATAATGGAACAGTACAAAACAGGTACAGGTACAATAAGTCATATCCTCATATAGTGAAGCATTTTCAAAAGTGAACTTTCCAGACACATTTATTGGGCTGATAACATTACTCAAACACAGTGTATGACCATTGTAAACAATAAAACAGAAAAAAAGGCATCAGCTCAGACTTAGAACTTCTTCAGAATTCAAAGTGCGCCAAGCTTTTGGTCTTTTTATTTTTTTTTATCCTCTTAATATATCTTTTGAATGTTAATTCATTACTTTTCTTTACATATTGATTTTTCTGCAGTATTGATAATTATAATATGTACAAACGAGGCCAAGACACTGGTTGCTCTGAGGCCGTGAGAAAGCCTGTAAATCTTTGCTCGTCTCCCACAACATGACTCTAGTTGTGGAAAATGACAAGGTAAGGTTGTGCCCCTCCTCTGTTGGTTTTGCTGATTGCATGCCTTGTTGGTGACTGTAATGAAGAATCTGTGACAGTCTTGGTGACCACTTTGTCTTGACTGGCGGGATGGGGGCAGTGACTTAGTCCTTGGATTCTCCCACTGAGAGCAACATCTTTATGTACAAAGGCTTTAAAGTCCCAACGATGTCCTATTGGTTGGGAGGCTATCAAATAAATGCTTCCACGATACATTTTTTTAGCTTGTTTCCAAGTGTCTTTTTTTAAATTTTTTGGTTTCCTCCCAAAAAGGTATTGGTATCAAAATGTCTGCGTAGATATAGTTGTACAGTGGGGGAAAGGGCTTGTTAGCATGTGTTAGATCGAGGGTTCAAACTGTTCTCAATGTATGAAAAGAAGAATCTCTTTGCTCGCAACGCAAAGTCCCTTAATTTGTATAATGTCCGGTGCTGTTTGTCTTTATACAATGCCATGAAATAATCTTAGATGAGATGCAACCTCCAAGCCCGGTCTCATGTTTCCTCGCCCCGCTCTCCAGCTCTGACACTCATCTCCATGCTCATCCAAGGGAGGCTACTTTAGCAACCACTCGTTCACTGGAAGAGAGGAGAGGGACAGGAGTGAGAATACTGATTTATATATGCTGTCCACAGTTCAACTCTTCTCCCCGCCCCGCCCTCTCCCTACACCATATTTCATCTTTAGTGATAACATACAATTTAAATACAGTGGCACTTGATGTGAATGGAGTGAATGTGCATGGGTGGGAGAGGCGAATCGGAGCCATTGTGATTTGAGCGGTAGCCTTGACAGAATATTATTCCCAAAACGAGGAGGTGCCAAGAACACAAGTAAAATGATAAAATGATAAAAAAAGATAAAATGGCGTCTTGCTGTAGAAAGAAGGAATGTATTGGAGTGCGTTATCATAAACAGATTCCCTTTCATCAGGTGTTGACAGTAAAAGAAAGTAAAGACACGTTGATTAACTCCCAAACCTTCCCGCTCTCCCATTCAGCTACCCTTGATGATGGCCTCTCTGAGGAAGAGGAGTGTGTCTTGTTGGTCCTGCTCTAAAGGTTGACCTTACACAAATCACCTCTGAGATGCATTTTCCTTTTTAATGAGACCCCCTCCCTCCCTCCACTTCATTCTGAAGGTCTTTAAATATCTGAACAATTAAATAAGCAAGTATGCCCTTTGTGCATTTTGTGGTTTGCTCTCTTGACGGTCTCTAGTGAGTGTGTTTGTTTGGTAATCACGAGAGTCTTAAGTGGGCGGGGAGGGTTGAAATCTCCCCACAACTGCTGCTGCACAGAATAAGAATTTCATCTTTTTTCATCATGGTGTGTGTATCGGCCACAGAACAGCAAATCCTTGCAATAACAACGACCAGCAGGGGCCTTTAACGTATTTGCGCTTCAGGAGTGAAATTCCACATTCTGTGCAGCAGTCGATATATTCACTGAAACAGAGGAGAGGAGATGACAGGCTGTGGAAACACCTCCCAGGTTGCAGTGAGCTGTGACAAGCCAGTTTCCAGCCTCCCAACTGCCAGATCTGTCAGTCAGGGCCAAACAGGTGTTGTGACTGTCCAGCCATCGAACACAAATCTGCAGTTTGCATTTCATCCACCAGCAGCCGAGTCCCCCAGCTCAGCACTCAAATTTGATATTAGTTTAGTTTATTAATTATGATGGTGAGCAATAATCCCCTGGAAGGTATGTGTCATATCTAAAACAAATTACATCAGAGGCCTTTGGGATCAATATCCAACCTGAAGCTGAGAGTTTGCTGGGTAATAATTCATCACGCTTACTGACCAAAAATTACATCTTGTCAGATGCTTGTCAGACGTTCACAGGATGCTAAATGATAATTGCTGCGGGGAAAGCTACAGCGTTGAGTTTAGTAAATGAACGCATCTAAAGAGAACTGAGGTGAGACCTTTTCCTGCAATGCATTTAAAGGTTTGTTCCTGTTTATTACAACTTGGGTCTTATTTATGTAGTTTTGGCCATCATTGTATTGGTAATAATAATTTCTACGATCTGCATTCAGGGTGACGACACTAAATGAAGCCGGGTGGGGCAAGAAACATGAGCAGTCAGACAGGTTTTAACAAACCCAGGTTGGACATACGGAGCCCCAAAACTGACAAAAGGCATTAAAACGTTATTAGATGAGTCAAAAATCTAACTAAATGAACAAAACAGGTAATATAATGCAAAATAAATACACAACTTTATACTTTTATATTTTTTTAACTTTCTTTAGTTAGTAGATTTTTTTAAATTTTTTTAAACCTAATATCAATGAATTTTTAATCTCCTTAAAATTTTAATATTAACTTATTGATGTTATTGATATCTTATATCGCTCATCTGATAACCTTTAGTTTGGCGTCGAGTTTGGGACTCCACATCGCCAGACTTAATCAGAAGAGAAGACAAAATTATTATCCAAACTGACCTTTTTTAGGGGGGCCCAAAAATGAGTAGTGATGTTGCTGTGCTCCCAGAAGTCTGCAAATACTTTGTTGAATACAAAGTAATCATAACAAAACAAACTATGAACATAAGACCCAAATTGTAATAAACCAGAATTTCCCTTGAATAAAATGAACAGTATGCTGTTGCCCAATGGAAACAAAAATGATTAGCTCCAAGATTTAATTCTTACATCCAATAAATATGAAAATATAAATGTCAGAGATGGAGAGGGCGTGCTAAGTCATCGTTTGTACCTCGGTACTGGAGCTTCTGAGCCCTGTTGTTGGGGCAGTCTTTGCCCTGCATGCTGAAGTTGATATTGGTGCGGATGCAGCGGTTGTTCAGCGGCTGGACCGGGCGGACGTTGTCACTCATGCTCAAGAAGATCTGAGACGGTTGGTTCTGGCTCAGCAGCCGTAAGGAGTGCATCTTAGATGAAGGGAGAGAGAGAAGCGAAGTAAGTGGAAGCCAAGTGTTTTGATCCACTGCATTATTTTCCAGGTCTGAATGGAGGATTAGACATAAAGAAGAGCTGAGACAGTTTTGGGAGGAAAGCCTCAGTGCTGGGCTGACGTGTTTCATGGGTAGAACAACAGTTAGAGAGAAAATCCTCGGCTGAGACGGGCAATCCCCAGTGGATTCTGGGAGTTGTATTTCAGGTCTGGCTTGGCGGCTGAGGCTCACCTGCATGCGTGTGAGGTACACCGGCTTGTTCATCAGGATCCATGTGGCTGTCTCAAAGCATGGAGGGATAGTCATCGAGCCATCATATGTGATAAAACTATTTGTCTCCGGGTAAATCTCCTCTATGTTCAGGCCGGTCAGTAGATACGCGTCATCTGTAGAAAGAAAAGAAAATCCAAAAAGGAGGAAACTGTACTGTTAGATTATCTTCAACCACAGAGGCATGTTTCCTTTTCCACAGAGTGTCATTGAAATTCAGTATTTTACCAGAAGAGAGCAATGATTTTTATGACTCACAGAGATGAGATGATGTTGCTAAGTTTTGCCTAATAGACACCTAACAGTTTACCTAATACATCCTCCTTATAGTGCACATGCTGAAAATCCCCCCCCCCCACTACTCATCAAGCACTGAGCTCATCTGTCACAACACATTTTCTCACTTCTTATTTCACATATCATTTCCTGTCCTGTGAATGACAAGCTGTTGGTGTTGCAGCACGAAACCTCTTTTGTCCAAAGCGTCTCCACTGTCAGGATGTTAATTAGACTGCAGCTCTCCCCCTCGTCCTCTTTGCACTCCAGAAGCACGCTATCAATAACTTTGTCATCTGTTGGGCTGTTGACAAATGGACTGCCTATTGTGATGAGGTCACTGTGGTGGACCACTGCAGGTTATACTCTGCTTTGAATCCTTATTAAATACTGCAGCTTAAAAACAGGAGGGATCAAAAGAATACAAGTTTAAAACAAGAATAAGAATGATAAAAAGATTCTTCTCTATATGCTGTTACCATTGCACCTCCAGAGATGAGCACGTGAAGAGTAGCTCTGCTGCTGATCTTTGATCGTGTGGTTGAAATAATGAATTCTCTTTGTGTTTGCATGTGTGTAAATATGTGCTTTAAAAAAAAGGCGTTAGGCCGGCAGCATCAGCGCCTGTGAGAAGGATATGCCTAAGGACTCATAAAGCATGAGGGGGCGGTGTGACTGTGTGCGCATGTGTGTGTTAGGCAGCATGTGTGAGACAGTGTATCTGAGGCACTTCTGACAGCTGTCAGAATCCATGCTCCTCTCCAGCTCCTCCAGCTGAACCTGGTGGGAGCCCCGGTGCCTCTGAGACTCCTCCCAGCCACAAGGGGTCAGTGCGTTTATCCAGCCACTCACGGCTCCCCCCATTAATCCAATTATTTGTCTCTATTTCAAGCTAGCCCCGGGCGATCTCGGTGCTGATGCCACTTCTCCAGTATGGCAGTCTGGCAGAGGGAAACCTCTGGGGTGCAGCTGTCGACTGCTGCCTAACATGCTGCCTCCTCCAGCTATCAAGAGTTCCCACGCAGGGATCTCACCATCCCCATCCTGTAGCATCCCTTCAATTACCACTTTGAAATGCATTAAGTGATCAAAAACAGTGAAAACAAAATTCTACTGCTGAACAATTGACATACACTACCGTTCAAAAGTTTGGGGTCACCCAAACAATTTTGTGTTTTCCATGAAAAGTCACACTTATTCACCACCATACGTTGTGAAATGAATAGAAAATAGAGTCAAGAC
>JAVQJL010034870.1:0-14347 GCA_036024295.1 Nannoperca obscura
AGGGTCTGAATACTTATGACCATGTGATATTTCAGTTTTTCTTTTTTAATAAATTTGCAAAAATGTCTACATTTCTGTTTTTTTCTGTCAAGATGGGGTGCTGAGTGTACATTAATGAGGAATAAAATGAACTTTTTAGATTTTAGCAAATGGCTGCAATAAAACAGTGAAAAATGTAAAGGGGTCTGAATACTTCCCGTACCCTCAAATGACTTCGACTTCGAAGTCATTTGTTTTCAAGCATTAGGAGAACACTACAGCTTCAGAAAAACACACAAACCCCCAAAACAAATGCAACGAAAACGTTCTACATATCCAGAGTTCTCGTTGCCTCTTTACTAGGGCTGACCAATCATACTACGATTATTTTGACAGATATGACGATATGAGTTACAATTGTAGTGGGAATGATCATTTGATTTTCACTGTAACAAATGTTTAAATAATGATGTGATCTTTGCTGGAGTCTGTATCAAACAAGAGTGTTCCCTCACATCTGCAGAATATGATGTGTAGGCCGCAGGTTAGAACAAAAACCTGGAGAGGAGTTGAAATATAAATAAAGATGACTGCCCTATAAAAAAAGGTATGTTTTGACACGTTTTACCTTTATTTAAAAAACTGCATCTCCTGCGCTTTGGACATTGCACTTGGCCATATTGCGATTTAGATCACATTTCCTTTAAATTATTCAGCCCTACTCTTTTCTCCACTTTTCTGCAATCAAAAGCAAACACACACTCTCGTCTGGTCTCTCTTTCTCAGGTCGAAAATCAAGCTGTTCCACTTAGTGCTCCCCCTGGAGGCCTGGAGAGCTTCTGTTGTTTGTTTTCGACTTTGCATCTTTTCTGTATTTGCAGCATGTTTGCTGCTAATGTATTTGTTTCGGATTTCTGCAGCTCATTTTTTTCCATTTGCAGCATGTTCACGTTGTTGTTGTTGTTTTAGAGGACTTTTTGTGTGTTTTTGACTTTGCATATTTCTCCTAAAGGAAATGTTTTTGGATGTTTGCCCTTGTTGGCCACCGCAAGATTGTTATCTATGGTATGGTATTGATGTGTTCCGGTGTGAGGGCAGTAAAGAACACTGATGCTGCATTCTGCACAGAAGAACAAGCACCCACTTTAACCCTTAAATGTGCAAAACAAAGAACTAGGACTTACGTCATCTTTTTTCTTCTTCGTTTTACTTTCGTCTCCTTCTGCATCTCCGGCTGCCTTCCTCTTTCCATCGTGTGCCGTTTTCTGGGATTGCAGAAATTCCGCAATCAGATCTGGACAATCCAGGTTGTCTTCTGGCTCCCACGTGTTATCTTCACTGCAGACAGAGGGCCAAAATAAAATACAGTATTTGTGTTTAATGAATAATTTAGTCACCTGTTAAATATGCCGGTTTCTCGTTGTTTTCTTGGTCATAACTTGATTGCAATCTCTGATTAAGAGGGCCGTATAAATTGGATAAATGTGACACATGCAGCAACAACAAAACTCACTCAGAGAAGCCTTTCCACTTGAGAAGATACTCTACTCTCCCTTTCACCACCCGCCGGTTCAGGACCTTTTCCACCACGTATTCTTCCTCCTCCTCCTCTTCCTCTGGCACATCATCTGGATTTTTGTCCTTCTTCTCAGGCGAAGTCATCTTGCTCTCTGGCGGGTTCGAAACTGGAATCACGAGCAGATAGTTACTGATCCTGAAGACACCCACCATCGGCAGCCTTGAACCTAAAAACTCTGATTGGCTGCAGGCCTTAACGTTCCATCAGTAATGTTCACATCTGTGTGGGACACGTGTTACTTTGTCTTTTTTCACAAATGGATTCTAAATCATTATGACGAGTTTCAAGTGTCTTACAAACAGATACAGTGCTACTTTATCAACATACATTACTTTATATATTCCTCGCCCCTTGACACACACCTTACCGCACAAGGAGTGACACAGATATATTAATGTTAGAAAATAAGGATATATTAAACCTTCTGTAACAGTGGGGCCATCGTTAGGGGGTTCTGTAGTCAGGCTCATACTCATCAGGTAGACCTGGGGACCAGCAGCTTCCTGGTCAACGTCAAGATTGTTGCATGATGGAAGCAAGCCGGAAACAATGTGATAGAGAGGAGAAAACAGCATTGGAGAATGGGATTCATTGAACGGATACATGGGTAACAATGTGAGGCAATGTAGATGTTTTAATATACATGTTTTTTTAAACCCATTATGTGTTTGTCCAAGTTACGAATTTCTATTTTTAAAAGACTGCATAATCTGAATTGCCTAAAGTTACCCATGTACCATCTTGTGATATGGTGTAAACTCATTGGATCTCTTGTGCTGGGGGGGGGGGGGTTACAGTGGTGGAAGAAGTGTAAAAAATACTCTGTTACAAGTCAAAGTCCTGCATTCAAAATCTTAAGTATATATTATATATTTACCAAAAGTAAAAGTACTCATTATGGAGAGAGGCCCGTTTCTGAATAATAGATATTATATTACTCGATTGTAAAGCTGCAATGATTAGTTGATAGAAAGAAATAGTCAATAGTCATTCTTCATTAGCTGGTTCCAGCTGTGAGGATCTGCTGCTTTTCTTTGGCATTTGACAGTAAACGAAGAGTCGCTTGGTTTTGGTCTGTTTTACTGTAAGTTAAGTGCACTTTAAGTACAGTACTTGAGTAAATGTACTTCGTTACTTTCCACCATTGCAAAATGTATTTAGTCGGAGCGCAAAAATGTGTCCCTGGCCAATTGTATTATTGATCACCTTCGATGACCACCCTCAATGTCCATCTCGTCACTGATCAACAGCACAGCGGAGCCTGAACCTGGCAGCATCAGTGCAACACCTGGCGGCGGCTGAGCTCTGCATCAGCTCCGCATGACGGCCGAACGCAGAAGTGATAGTTAAATAAAGACAGGCTTCACATTAGCGTCGTTGTGGTGTAAAATGAATCAGGTGTTCTCAGTTTAGTGGGGGGGTCGGTAACGTTAGCAAGCAAAAGAGAAGAAAACCCCACACGACAAAGCAGTTCGCAGCTAGCTGGTGTCTCCTCCATATTGCTTTCACGTTAGCAACTAGTGTAACCGGGATGTCTGTCGATTACACGGATCCCTTGTGTTACTTATGGTCACGCACGGCGTGAAACGCGTCTCCTAACCAGACACCAGCGGTAGTTTTCATCCCCGTGGAGAATGTGCTCACGAACGGCTAGCTATCGTTGAGACTCCCGTGCACGATCAAACGTTACACCGAGACAACGCGTTTGGAAGGGAGGAGGAAAGACAAAAAAAAAATAAACTCACCGATGATTTACAATTATTATTTTTTTAAGTTCCACCCGACCCGAACTGAAACAACACGATCCCCGCTGCCTCGCAATATAAATACGGTGATAACGCCGCCGATTCAAAACACAGAGCCGCTAGCTTGACTGGAATCGAACGTATCGTTTCCGCCCCTTCGTCTGGTACGGGAGAAGAAGAAAAGTGCCCATCACCGTCGGCGAGTGACTGTAAAGCATCTGGATTTACTCACCGGCGGAACGGGAGCCTGTCGGGCTGCGTGCGGGTCAGCTAACAGATCTGCGGCTGCGGGGTGTCAGCAAACGGCGGACTGGATCGACGGAACGGGCCCCGCGCGGTGGATGCAGGAGATAAATGCAGTGGATCAACAGGGGCTTTATTGATCCCGCTGGGAAATTGTGTTGTCACACACACATACGATACGATAATCCTTTAAAATACCCTTCATTAATCCTCAATGTAACCCTGAAAAGACACCAAACATCGTAATCTAAATCGTGCTGGATGACATGAGAGCCACAGCTCCTTTAATCTGTCAGTTCATCTGAATAAGCGACATGTAAGGATGTTAAGACGTATGTGACTTTCCCCTTTAATCTACACAATTCATTATCAGTGTAGGATTTTATTAAAACTGGGATGCAGAAATATTTTCTGGTGCGAATAAATTATATTTAAAAGGGAGTTTGGGTGTTTAACAACGTCACCATAGGGTAAATATATACTGCTTATCTGGATGGATTAAAGGGTTTTGTGTATAAGCCCCTTATAATTAACAAAATAACATAATGAGTACCCCTTTATTTGGACCTTAAACAAGCCTTAATTTGGGCAAATTCAGGGATTCATCCCTTTGTTAATAAATGTATGAATGAATGGATTATAATATACAAAGTGTTTTATAATGCATTCTCTCCTTGCATTCTCACATGGTATAGCTATTCCTGAATGTTCACCTTAATTAAAATTTGAAGGGCATAACATAAAGACACTCATACAAATCAAATAACAAAAACATAAATTCTAAACTAAATATAAAGATAGAAATACAGACTGAATTAAACCGGGACCATACTCTTCGCTCTAACTGTGAACAGTGATATCTTATATATGCCATCCATCGGTGCTGCACGGCTAGTAGCTATTGTATATTGATGTATTGTATTGGTGTGGCAAGATGATTTACTCACAAAGAAGTAGACCTTGGCTTTGTATTGAATTGTATGACAATAACTACCCAATGAACACATTGTACACAGGTATTTCATATACAGGTATGTATGTAAGTAGTGTATGAGTATATGCAGGTATGTAACAATATAAGGAAGTAATGTATTGCAAAACAAAATATGTTGTTTAATACCGATTGTAATAATTCACGATGAAGAAGCTTGATTCCCGGGAGTAAGTCAAGACTTCCCTTATTATATCAGGGTTTTCATTAACGATATGTCTCATAATATTGACTCATTTATGACTTGATATCTTATTGTTTTAATGACATTTCCTGTTACACTTACTGTGAAGTTTCAAGAGCTTTCAGCCACATTTCATCCTTCATCACCTGAGAAAAAAGCATCCGTTGGTGTGCAAGTGGACCTTGTGCCAAACACCTTTTATCAAAACTTAATTTTTGTCATTCACTTTACGTGTATATGTAATACATCTGATACTAATCAATGTAGTAAATTAAAAATAAATTTTAATAAATATATTTCTTTATTGTAATTTGAAAATAGCTCCACGCCACACATCTTCCGTCCTTTACTTATGCCTGCGCGCGCACTGCCGGAAGCATGCGTGCGTGACGTAACAGCGGTGCGTGTGACTTGCGAAATGGAGATAGGAGGTGTTCGTAAAAACAAGCCTCAGTATTTGAGGATTTTGTACTAAAATAATACAAAAACATCGACAAACAGGACAACGTCGACAACAGCCGGCGGGATGCGACCTCAGCAGCCGACACACACCTCGTGAAAGTAAGAAGTTGTCGACGGAGACGAGCGCATGTTTCCTGTAGCCTGATTGTTTAGAAGTCGACTTATTCAGGCCAGTCAACTAATGTGTAGAAAGTCGTCAGCTGTTATTCTATGACATAAAGATACCTGTGGTTTGGTAAATCAGAAAACGCCCATCGTAGCTAGATTAATATCTAATTAGTATTAATAGTATTAATAACTAATGGTGGTAGAAACTGATGGAAGTTAGTTTCTCAGCATTCTGTCTGAAATCCACAGTTTAATTTGCCTTTGTGCTGAAACAAGTAGTCGATAATTAGACATTCAGCTGCTAACTATTCTGGCAATTGATTTAATCATTTAAGTTATTTATGAAGGTGAAATGACATCTGGTTCGAGGTTCTCAAAAGTGGGGATTCATTGCTTTTCTGTGAATAGAGGATCTTTTTGATGTTTTGGGTTATAGTCCGACAATAAAACAATCACCTTGGACATCATCTATTTTCTGACGTTTCATGCCAAACGACGAATTGAAAAACCATTCGCCAGATGCAAATACTTGTTAATTGCCACATATCAGTCCTTGCTGTATCCACACCTGATTATTGGTGTTTCAACAGGTTCATGATGGGTGAGTAATACTGGCATTGGTTTAAAGGAGTTTTGGTCTACCAGCTATACAGAATGTGGATTATAAACTGCCAGTGGAGAAAGTTACACATCAGCAAAGAGGCTCAACGAGCTTCTATAAGTCCAGAAGAGGTGGCTGGCTGTTGCTCTTTGATCCCCTGAATGGCAAAGAAATGCCTGCAAGAGTGACTCAGTTGCTTTTCGCTGACCAGCTTCTCTTTTAGAGGATGAGTCATCGGCCCATGACAACACTATAGCAGACGAACACAGTTTGAGCTTTTGATCCTCTTTATTGGATTCATTGATTTCTCCTTTCTTTGCAGTGCAGCACTGGGTAGGATGATCAGGAATCAAGAAGAAGATGTGAGTAACCTCCAACGGTTTCTAATGGGAGATTTCTTGTTGCTGAAACGGTTCCCACTACGTCTAAAACATCCACCTAACAAATGCCAAAGAACAATACCTCCATTGATGTGTTTAAAAGCATTTAAGGAACTGAAGAGGTTACACGTGTTAATCTTTAGTAGATCTCAATCTGTTGGTTTAACCACGATGCAGCAGGGCACACTCTCAAGCACCCCAGCAGTGTCTTTTTTTTTTTTGGTGAAAGGTTGACTGTGTTTCTGCCTTCAGGAGTTTGTTGCAGTGCGGGTCCAAGATCCCCGCATCCAGAACGAAGGCTCATGGAATTCACACGTGGATTATAAAATATTCCTACATGTGAGTATTAAGAGTTCCATTACGATGTACCCTGTCACTGTTAATCTGTAAATTGTCTTTAGAGCTGAAAGGATGTAAGCGGTAGATTAATCGTTTAGTCGAACGGCAGATTGAACAAATTGAAGTTCATTTTCAAGCAGAAATGTCAAACTCCGTGGTTTCAGTTACTCCAATGTGAAGAGTTGCTCCTTTCATTGTTTTATGTGATTGCAAACTAAATCTTTTTAAGTTCTGGACTGTTTGTCAGACAAAATAAAGACATTTGAAGATGACACATTGGGCTCTGGAATATTGAGAGTGGCATTTTTTGACAAATTTCTTACTATTTCTGTAAGGAAGTCCGGAAAATAACCGACAACAAACATAATTGTTGGATTCTAATGTGTTACACGTAGGGATTATGCAGAACGTGATGTACTGTGTAAAATCCTGAAATGCACTTAGAATTTTGTGGTTAAAAAAAAGTGCCACACAAGTGAACCAGCCTAGCCTTAAAATTATTCAGCTCAATGATACTTCGACAAACTTTATTTATCTATTAAGTCTGTCTCATACCACAAAATCGTTTTGAAGGTACTAGGAGGATTAAATTGCCTGGATCTCATATCATAAAAAGACTCTATCATTTCAGCTTAATTTAACCCGTCTTTGGAAACCACTGAGTGTCCATCAGATAGATTCCTTACATTTTCTCTAGACAGGAGTTGGTGTTGTTGTCTAGGCAGCGGCCTGTGTTGAGGAATGCTGTGTCAGCAGCAAGGCATGTGTTTTGTGGGTATTGACTGGCTAAAATCACATGACCTCACATGATCTCACATAATTTTTCTTGTCATCGATGTGCTGATGATGTCTTTCACGTGTGAGCCCCCGAATGTACACAGTGTTAGGATTAGAAATCCGGAACATTCAAACACGTGGTTTTCCTGGATATTTCCGCTCATGCCACCTCCACAAACACCCTCACTGCTTTTATCACTGTACAGAAACCAACATTGAACTATTGCCTAACTATAAAGTGTTCAACCTAACTTGAAGCATTGATATTTGTATAGAATAAAGCTCCTAAAAAGTTTTAACAGTATGTAGGGCTGTAACTCACAATTACATTCATTGATTAATCTGTCGATTTATCAAGAAACTGGTGAATCGTTATGTCTTAAGAATGTAGTGAAAAGTTGCTTGACCAAAAGTCTAAAACCCAAAGATATTCAGTTTACTATCAAGTCTGACAAAGAAAAGCATCAAATACTCACATTTGAGAAGATGACACCAGCAAATGTTTGGTATTTTTGCTTAAAAAAATGACAAACAATTATTTGACGATCAGAATTCATATACTGATTAATCTTCTGTCGAATAATTGACTCATCAGTGCAGCTCTAATATGTCTGAATAAAGGTATCCAGTGAGTAGATGGGATTTTTCCACGGTGAAGAAGTGATGCTTCGGAGGACTTTCATCCTCTTAATGGAATTTGTTCTTCTGCTTTAATGACATTTAACTCAACCAACACTGCTTGTAATTGATTAGCGTGTTATGCAAACATCACTAGACTGTCTGTCACACGTCACTGCAACCAATCGGACATGTGATGATGCCTCAGATCTGCCATAAGCTCAGCAGTAGCTGGAGCGTGAGTCATTCCAGTGACAACATTATTCCCAATGAATTGCTCTAAATGTATAAATTAAAGGATAGAAGGCCGGTGTTGTTATTTGCTTCTTGACATAAATGCCATGAAAAAGATCAAATTCAAGTTTAAAACTGTCTCAGTAATTACCTAAAACAGCTGGGCCCTGTAGTTTTTAATCAAACCGTACTAAATTCTGCATTTTTGGGGACTATTTACAGCGGTGGATTTATCCACATTTGTTGCTCTAGTGAGTATTTGGGGCAGCAGGACCGTGTGTGTGGGTTTGAGTCCAAATGGACTACAGTGTGTGTGTTCATGGTGATGAAGGAGCATCCAGTGCAACAGTGTGGCTCACTGATGTGTTTCTAATAGTTTTTGGACAAAGGAGCTCTATGTCACCGAGGAAGAAGATACATCAGGCTTTAAAACACACACAATACTTGTTGGTGGGATCATAGTATTGTTTTTCAGGGGATCTGTTGAAATAAGAAAAACGTAACGTATTGCCAGACTTACCTATAAATGGGATTTCACATTGCCTCACACTTTGGCTCTGTATAATCTAGTATTGTTGACCAGGATGCTTTTTTTTTTTTTTTTTTCTTCATTCCCAGACCAACAGTAAAGCCTTCACAGCCAAGACGTCCTGCGTGCGTCGGCGCTACAGCGAGTTTGTGTGGCTCAAGAGGAAGCTTCAGAAGAACTCTGGTTTGGTGTAAGTTGCTGTGAAGAGTCCTGCTCTAGTACAACTTCTTTCCAGAGAAGATGGTAGTGAACATTCCAGCTGTAGTTCATCGTAGGCCTGAGGGCAGTTTCACTCATCTCAAGATCAAAGATGAAAATATTTCAACATCAATGAATGTGTTGCTTTAAAGCTAACTAATCTTTATAGGAACAGTTGATCAAATGACTACATGTAATGTGAAAGGAGTCGGTCATAGTGACGAGCACATTATCAGCAAACTCTGTAGATCCTCTCGGCTTACGGGGGTTTTAGCGTCCTTTAGCTCGTTGTTTTGGTTTCACAGCCTGCAGAATTACTGTTTTGATTTAAACCAAACACTCACAGACCTCCAGCAGACAGCTGTGTTTAGTGACAGCACTCCAAAATAACCACTCTCCACACACTGTGTCCCTGAGCCGTCTCTTAGGACAGTTCCTCAAGGTCACTTTTACAACACTGTGGTATAAAAGAACATAACCTTTCCTTTCACCTACATGAAACTTCATATTTATTGAAGCGAAGGTGCTATAATCTTCAAACATGGAGGATGATGTCTTTGTGCATATTTCCATCTTTCTAGGCCAGTCCCAGACCTTCCAGGAAAGTCCTTCTTCTCCTTCAGCAATGAGGACTTCCTGGAGAGGAGACGGAAAGGACTTCAGGCCTTCTTGGACAAGTCAGTTCTTGGGAGAAAAAAATTACAGTTTTGTAATCAAGCTCAAGTAATCAAACCCCATAACGGATATCTTAGTTTTACGCATGTATGTGCTTGTTTTGTACCTTTGTCCTGGCAGAGTTCTGCACATGACGGTATGTCTGTCAGACAGCCAGCTCCACCTCTTCCTGCAGACCCAGCTGCCGGTTGGTCACATCGAGGACTGCGTGCAGGGCCACACCCCCTGCTCTGTGACGGACGCCATCCTCACCTACGCCTCGTCCAATCGGGGCTTGGCTCAGGCTCAGGAGGAGGATTCCATCAAGGAGCCGAGTTTGACCATTTCCTATGAGTCCATGGAGAGGTAAGAGGGATCTACACTATTGATATAGTGGAAATAACCTTTAACTTGGCGTTATCCCATCTGTTTTCATTTAGTTGGATTTAAAGTCATTTGTGCAGAATGTCATACTGCCATTGCAGTGAAAGATCTATCAAGCCTTTCACATTACACATTCATTAAATTTTGTGTTGATATAAAAAAGATTGCTTAATGTAGGTTTCAATTATATATTTGGAACTGTTAGTAAATGAGTTTCAGCTTCAAATACTTTGAACTGGATGCAAATAGACCCTCCTTTTGGGCGTAACTTTTTAATGCATTAATTTAAATGAATAGTCATAATACTTATTCACTTTACTGCCAAGAGTTGGCTAGAAGGTTGACACCAGTCTGGTACCTGTACAGGAAATATGAAGCTACAGCTGCCAGTCAGCTTTGTTTAGCATAAAGAATGGAAACGGGGAAACGGCTAGGAATCAAACTGGCTCTGTCCAAAGGAAACAAAACCCGCCTACTACCACCGGCCCATTCAAGAAACAGTCCATCATACATACACACACACACACACACACCGCAACTTGTAGTTTGTACACTTCCTTGTTATTACAGAATAAACAATAGAACATGTTAATTAGTGAGTTTTAGAGGTGCTGCAAGGTTGATTGTTTGGACAGAGCCAGGCTGGCTGTTTCCACCATTTACAGTCTTTGTGCTAAACTAAGTGGCTGCTTAAATGTCAAACTATTCCTTTAAGTTCCTTTTCAGTTAAAATTGTGGGTTAAAATAATGTTTTCTGTTTCCTACTCCACAGTCCAGCTCCTCATCAACCTTGCCCACTAACTAAAGAGACCTTCAGCCCTGAGCTTTTCTCATGTAACGACGCTGACCCTCTAGATGGTTTACTGGAGCTCTGTGATAAGGACACAGCTGAGTTACAGCACAAGGAGAAATCCTTAATAAGGGTCCTCCAGAAGAACAACCATCTAGAGGCCGTTGTGGAGGACTGTGGCCCAACAGAGGCCATTTTCTTTCTGGGTGACAGCCATGATGACCCTGAGAGCCTCAGCCTTGCAGAACAGACCCAGCAGAGAAGCTGCCAGATACAGACACCAGTGGAGGTGCACTCACCCATGGGGACTGGCTTTGAGGAGAACTGTGAGGTGGAAGCCATGTTTGAGGTGGGTTCATTAAGCAACGAGAGTGTTGTGACTTTAGATGCAGAAGTTCTTCAGACAGTTCCTCATCCAGACCCGGAGGCCAATCAATTGGAAAGTTCTAGGCAGGAAAATATGGAAAAGGTCAACTTAGAGCCAGAAAAATATTTGAATTCTGTAGCAATTTTAGATTTTAAGGACGGCGATGCTGGATTTCAAGAGGAAATTCTGGAAGACGTCTGCACCGAGAAGCAGGTATTAGAAAATCACGTCATCTCTGAGGTTAGCGGCCTTGAGCACGTTGGTAGCACTGAGGGTTGCGCTGATGATGTCAGCTGTCTGGAGAAATTGAAGAACTCAGACAAGCAACAAGAGCCATGCAACGAAAAAAGTGATGAATCGGAGAGCAAAGGGGAGATGCCACTTGAGTCAGAAACCCACGAAGAGACTAATAATGTGTGTGCTGTCCCAGAAGTGGAAAGTGGTGGCGATGACGCTGTTCAACAAGTGGACCAAAAGCAAGTTGAACAGGAAGTGGATTTGGTTGGGACCAACGACAAGCGCGACGAGGACAGCCACTCTCTGCCATCTTCCAATGAGAGCATCGTCAAGGTCAGTGATGAAGAAAGCATTTGTGACAAGACCGAGGACTCGATCCAGGCTGCAAACAGCTACACGAAGACGTCTCCTGAGGAGGCCCTTCGCTGGTCAGAAGTAGAGGCTTCCAGTAGAAACATTTTGGGCCTACACATGAATGGATGCCATGTGGAAAAGAAGGACATTTCCACCCTGGAGGATGAGGACCTGCGATACATGGCTGACATCAGCGACTTGAGTACATCTCTGGACCTTAACTCAACTGTAAATGCTAAAGATTTGACTGAAAATAGTGACTTCAGCATCTTAGAGACCAGCTGCACGCCGGGATTAGCAGATAGCAAACGTACGGAGCAGGAAACCCTGTCCTTGCTGTCTCTGGACACCTCAGAGGAGACTCATGAGGTGGAGGTACACTAGCTCAATGGCACCTATACTCCAGGAAACCACATGGTGGTGGGATGGCTACACCCTCACTGAGCCAGAACAATGGGTCGTCGGAGTTGCAGCTTGTCAGACTCGTTCGATCACGCGCACATAAACACGGTACATACTGGGAGTTGTGTTCTGCTCCAAAATATCTGCTCATTATACACAGTCACTATCACAGTCACTACACTATCCTGTTGGGACAAGGACGGAGGCATATCATGCTTTAAGAGTACCATGTAATTTAAACCTGTCGCACACGTTGTATGTCTAAGTTGTTAGTTTTTTTTAATGGTATATATTTAATTTTAAAATTCATATCTTCGTTTACACTCAGGTAGAGTGAAACTAACTGGCCCCTCCACCATGGATGATGATTGGCTTTTTGGGAACAGCAAAGGGTGCTCAAGTCCACAAAGTGGACACACACACACACACACAAAGTGAAGTGATTGCTGTGAAATTTAGTTGTTACTTCGTGGGGGAACTTAATGAAGACAAAATTATGACAGAAATTAACATTTGAATTAAAGGATAGATTCTCAACACTCACATCTGTGTGTACTTTGATAGAGTTTTTGGTTGCTGTAATTGTTCCTACTAGACAAAACAAGTGGGTACCTTCCAGTGTTACAGCTGATTTTAGTAATTGATTTCAATCTGTTTCCTTGCTGAGCTGCAGTGAAGGGACCATAAGGAAAAAAAGGCTAACTTCGGTAGATATCCTAATTTGTGTCTACAGTTGACTTCGGTCCTCAAAGTGTTTGATCCACTTACATTGAAATCACTTTAGGAAGGGATCTCTTTACGGCCAGTGTGGGCAGGAGAAACTATTACAACAACCAAAACCTTTTTGAGTGTACGTGTGAGGACTTACTTTAAGACAAACTTGAAAATAATCCATCCTTTAAAGGCACTGGAGAATCCCAAACAGCTATTCCCACTCTCATTTAAAGCCTCAATGTGAAAACCATAAAAATCACTATTATTTAAGTCATAAGTCAACAGCTGTGTCCTGCTGAATCCTGATAATGTAAGTTTAGTGCGGATGTATGTCACTAACACCAGATGGCTTGCTTTGTCTATATTTTAGCCCAACAAAGCACAAATAATAATTTGGTTATGTTGAAGAAATTTGATGTCATAATAATAAGAACAACAACAAATAAAATGAAAACCGTAATTTTGTCACTTGGGAGATGCCTTGTAGTTTCTGTAACATGTTTTACTCTTTTACTGGATTATTTTTAATAATCAAAACTCCCGAAAGAAGAAATGGAGGAACCACATCTTTAGGGATTATATACACTAAGGTTTATTATTGTCAGTCTGTGTGTTGTATCAAGTAGGCTGTTGTTTTTGCAAGTTATTTATTTCTGTATTTATGCTTTTTCACTGCTTTGTTTGTAACTAACCAGTTGGTTAAGGTGAAAATGGGTTTTGTCCTTTTTGTTACATCAAGTATATTTATTGTTCCATCATGTTCTGTGAGTGGAAAATTGTGTAAACTGGGTGCACTTTCACCTTGACATTGTACTTCACACACTACTGCTGCTGCTCATGATTCAAATCATTTTTGTTGTTTTAAAAAAGGGACCCAGAGTTTATTGCGCATGTACAAATGAGCTGTGTCCCGTGTCTCAGCCATAGGATCAAGTAGGTGGATTGTAGAGTGCTAGGTTTTGCTTTCTTTCTACACGTAAATGACTGCAGGTATTTCTTTGCTGTAAGGAAACCTCTATTTTCTAACAAGGCTCTACAAGGGCAACGATAACAACCCGAGTGATGGTGTCCATATAAAACACAAACTATAATCTAAATTTATGTCAAATAAATAGTTTTTCTTCTTTACTGTGTTACCTGTGACTGTTTACTATTGAGCTTTCATATTACTGATGTCTTCCCAAACACCATGTTTTAAGGACAAGATATTGGAGCAATCCTGCCACCTAGTGGCTGAAAACTAATTTTAATACCCCAATGAATTTCAACTTAAAAATCACACACAAGTAGAAAAGGCCCTTGTTATTTGGGGGGATATCTGTGTTATACTGCAGATACAATATAGTTTAAAAATAAAAAATATAAATATATATATATATACACTACCGTTCAAAAGTTTGGGGTCACATTGAAATGTCCTTATTTTTGAAGGAAAAGCACTGTACTTTTCAATGAAGATGACTTTAAACTAGTCTTAA
>JAVQJL010034876.1:0-15911 GCA_036024295.1 Nannoperca obscura
TACAAATATATATATATATATATATATATATATATATATATAATACTCTTTCCTACTCCAAACACACCAGAGCTCCATAAAACTCTGCTCAAAGAGGTCATCACTATTATCTTTGACCCCTTCAATCTCAGACTGTTGCAATGCACTACCTTCCAAATTTGTGATATAACCTTTAACAGCACCCTTGACTCAAAGCTTTCTGGAATGTTGTTCATCTTCTATAACTATGTGGAATATTTCCTTGTTATGTCTACATTCCTCCTGCCACGGTTTGTTGGCCTGTGTCAAGTTGTTTCTGGATGAATGTATCTGTATCTGGCTGTGGAAATGAATTTCCTCCCTGACATTTAAGCTCTGGGAGACATTTTGAAGATAGGATGTTAATGCGGGATAGCAAAGCTCTGGGGTTTCAATAAAAGTTAAAATCCACAAGGGCTGCTGTTGTGATCACTGTTGGACAGTACTGTGCATGGAAACATAC
The DNA here is from genome assembly GCA_036024295.1 of Nannoperca obscura. NCBI lineage: Eukaryota > Metazoa > Chordata > Actinopteri > Centrarchiformes > Percichthyidae > Nannoperca > Nannoperca obscura. Next base: position 482 of record JAVQJL010034876.1, read on the forward strand.
ACATTGAAGGTACAGTATGTCATGAAATATTTACACTTTGTGGAGAATCTGTCTCTCCATCTTCATCTTTCTGTGTTTCTCTTCTGTCTTTGTAGGGAGCTACAGTATGGAGCTATTCTTTTTGTCATATTCTCTAGGTAACTCATTATGTCTCATTCACCACACACACACACACACACACACACACACAGAAACATAGACATACATGATGTAAGACAGCCTCACACACACTGCAGATGCATGTGAAAAGCAGTAGTAGAAACATGTTGTAGATTAATAATAGATCCCAATCAGGGTCGAGGACTCTGGGAAATCTTCTTTAACTACGACCGGTTTTGCTCAACGTAAAGTTGAACTGTCGAAATGTTTTGTGAGGAAGGGAATGCATTCAACACGTTTGTTAGACCTCAAGGATACAAGGACTTTGGATGGTAATACTGAATTGTTAACATTGTTAACAAGAAAACTCCTCATGGTGCTTTTACATTCACGCTATATAACTTCAGACCAGACAAACTGGGGATCTACTCAGCTCCAGCTACTGTCACACTGATCTCCAGTTCATGTAAAGCCAGAATGTTTCTATCAACCCTCAACATATATGAAAAGTGTCCTTACACTGTATGTCTATCTTTTGGTTTGGGCTGTTTCTCCTGGTTTGGAGCAGGCCCGTAGCTCTGACTAAGACTAATCTTAAGGTTTCAGTATACTTCAAGGTGAAAAAGAAAGCAAAGTTCCCTTTTCATTCTTTACTCAACTATTTCTTTCACATTTTGTGTGCTTAACCAAGTGCAACACTATGAATGCCTCCCAGTCCAAAAGTGTGCACCGTTATCCCCACAGTGAAATGATTATCGCGGCTTGCCACTCTCTATGTCAGCCAGCTTTTCACCAATCTTCAAGTGTGGCTGCACAGAACAACTATAAACACTTTTTCCTTCTCCTGCCGTCGCACGACAACAACTTTAAGGCAACCATTTATGTTTGTCCCTTTCATGTTTTAGCCTCGGTGTGGTGTGGAAGAAACAGACCGGCCTGCGCAGTGCCCGGCTTTAAAGTCACTTCAACACTGTTGATCCCAACATCAGTGACCTCGCTAATGCTCTCGTGGCTGAATGAGAGCAAATCCCTGCAGGCAGCTTTCCAACATCTGGTGGAAAGTCTGAAACCAGGAGAGTAGAGGCTGCTATACATTTATATAATACACAAATTAGTCACCCAAATTGAACACATTTCAACTTGAGCAAAAGCATATGTTGTTGTTGTGTTGAATGTACGGAGAGGACAGGGCATGGCAGAACGTCTGCAGAGAAGAACGGAAAGAACCACTGAATGGAATATTAGAACTTCTAGTTAATTTGGCCTCTTCTTCCAAGTAGAGCCAAGCGAAGTGTACTTCTTCTTCGGCTGATTATGCAAGACCGCAGACACACAAGTCAACCTGAAACATGTTCTTATTTTATTTTAGTCTGATAAGTAGACTGGAGACATGAAGTGTATCCTTGTGGAAAGCAGATAGTTATGCTGACAGTAAGCTCTGTAAAGCTTGTTCTTTTGCTCTACTTTTCTCTCTTACACATATTTCTGGCTGATGGTAAGCTTTTTAAAGCTGGAAGAACACTTTTTAAAAGACTAGTATCTTAGGGTTACACCCATGAAGCTGTCCACCAACATTTGAGGGGCCAGTACTTTACTTTTAGATGAATCTGATTGGAAAACTTACCAAAAACTCCAGGTGAAACAGTCACAGTGCCAGAAGGGTAAGAAAGGGTCTGAAAATAAGGTGTAATAAGGCAGAGCTGTGTTGTCTCTTTAATAAAAAAAGAAATTGTCACAAAAATAAAAGAGACAGAATTGGATATGAATTTGTTTCACCCCGTGACATATTTTTCCATTTGTTTTGCAGAATGAAAGGTCATTATCCAGAATAAGATGACACAATTTAAAGATTGGCTTTCCACTGTGTGAAATGCAAGCAAGTTTTACTCGATTTAGCTGCCTACCCGAAGAACCAACGTAACCCTCAACTGAATACCAAAAGGTAACTTTCAACTTCAGCAGTTGTCAAAGTTGTCAAAGTGGGGTACCTCGGCTGAGTTCCAGGAGGTCATCAGTATAGTAAGATAATATAGTAGAAGTTAATTTTACTATTTTATTCTACCAAGTCCAGTTGATGGCTCCCAGCTGATTTAATGTGTCTTCAGGTGCACATGTTGTCTGTCAGGATGTTCTTCTTCTTCTGGGTGGAAACTGATCAGGACAAAATTCCTTTTTAGCCCCACATACAGCCTGACTGGAAAACAATTAATGATCAACAGTTGTCCTGTCAATTATATATATATATATATATATATATATATATATATAGTGTTAGTGTTATTACAGTCAAGCATCAACCGAGCACATCTGGCTCCCTTCATCCTCAAAGGTTATATAACAGGAGATATCAACACGAGAAAAAAGCAGTGAGAAGCACTGATTAAAGTAATTTATCTCACTAGTTGTGTAATAAAGCAAATAATGAATTCCTTCTCCTCATGACTGTATTGAACACTATAAATCAAGGTGATGCACAGTACACTGAGACTGAGACTTTAATGCAGGTGTGTAAATGTGACTGTTCAGGTCAGTATATGATCCTACACAACTGCACGGGGCTAAAAGTGATTCATATGACACTGTATAAAACATTTCATTCATATTTACTGTGAACAGCTGAGAGCTATAGGTTCACCTGCTTGTGAGTCTGAGTGTGTTGCATATAGAACTCTACAGATGTCAGCTGAGAATGGAGTGATTAGCACAACAAAGACTTTGCACCCTACTCATCTCATCACTCACAAACGCACACACACACACACACACACACACACACACACACACACAGTAACCTCTATTTTCTCATTGAGAGTACAGCGCAGCATGGTTTCTAGCTCCTGACAGGTGAGAAGGTGAGATGAGAAAGCTTTGAGACGCGTTATGTAGTTGTGCTGCTTTTCTGAATGCACGTGTGTGTGTGTGTGTGTGTGTGTGTGTGTGTGTGTGTGTGTGTGTGTGTGTGTGTGTGTGTCACTCATGACATATCAATCAGTGAAAAAGTTGGCAGTCAGAAAAAAACTTTCACTTGTTTTTGTGACTGCTTGTTGCAAACGTGCGTATAGAGCATGTGCGTATAAGTGTGTGAACGTGAACTGCTCTGCTGACAGTGGAAAATACATAAAAGCTCATATCAATCAGGACTCAGGTGTAATGTTGCAGTGAGTCGAGTGACTGTTGGTCTAAACTTTGATTAATGATGAAGATTGATGTTAGGTTGAAACTGCTGAATGGGACCAATGGAGCCTTTGATTCTTGTTAGGATGAAGAAGCCTTTGAAACAGGGTAATATTGATGAGCATTAAAGTACAATAAATGTGTAACCAGTCAGTTTATCAGTGTATTACTGTTAGGTGACAAGGCCATATACTCTATTTTAATTAAAGGGCAATGTGTGCATTGACAAATGGGTTTATTTGTTTTTAATACATGTGTTGCTTGCACAGTTCATTGATGCACCAGGGACACGTCATTGGATTTACACACATTAAATGCAGGTTTTGTGTAACTCCCATGCTTCAGGATGAATAGAGCCTGTGTGCTTGTGTGTTTTCCAGAGACTAACTTCACTTTTTAGCTGAGAACATATGTTATAATGTAAGTGACTTTGGTGCCCAACCCTTTTTACAATGTCTTCTTTAAACCTCTTGTCACAGGTTGAATGTCTGTGCACAAATATATATAATATCTCCATAGTGGAACGCGTCTATGACCCGTTCAAGACTCATATTAGCAGGAGTCAGCATCAAGTGATCATTTGAATTTAGTTTGTACGGCGTTCGGAGAATACTGCAGTGGTTAATGCCTCTGACTTCTTCCTTTATATTGATTGTATTTTTACAATTGATTATTATTCCTGTGCACTGAGGAGCTGTACAGCAGAGTGTGCAGCCTGGTTTGATATATGGCGTTCTTCTTGCTTTTTTACAGAATGTTTTTCAGAATCTAATTTAGGGCTGTTCAATTCATTGTGTGTCAGCCAATGGAGAAACTCCAGCGTCAAGTTAACCAGTGCGTTCTGTGTCATCTCGTGCCACATCCCCGTTGGTTGGTTTGTATATGTGGGTCGTAGCAGCAGTTACTTTATGAGAATTTGGTCCTAAAATGTTCAATGTCTTACAGTTTGGTCAATTATAAAGTTTCGTCTGAACCAGCCAAAAGTTACACCTTAAGAATGGTCAACGTACTTCACTTATACAGCACTTTCCAGCGCTCAACCATAACGCTTCCCAAAGCGCTTTTACAGATTAGTCTCACTCACACATTCACACACTGATGGTGACGGAGCTGCCATGCAGGGTGCTGGCCTCCATCAGGAGCAACTTAGGGTTCAGTGTCCAGCCCAAGGAGGCAGGGATCAAACCACCAACGCTGGGATCAATATCAGACGATCTGCTCGGACAGGAGAGATGATACTGAGGAAAGATGAATGAGAGACAGATCTAAACAAGCAGCCTAATGAGGAGGGAGAGAAGAAGGTTGAAATGAAGGAAAGTAACAGAGGACAGACAAAGAAGAGGACAGGAAAGGTGAGGAGGAACGATACCAGGTCAGATGAAAAGAAAACAGGTAAAGAATTAAGGAAAGGATGAGAAAGGAGAGAAGGGGTGGACAGAACAGAAGAAAAGAAGAAAACATTGTGGGAAATGAGAATAGGAAGTGCGGAGGTGCAAAGACAAACAATAGGGAGATGCCGTTAATTCAGAGTTCAGAGAGAGTTTTTAGTTTGACACACTCGGCGGGAGGCCTTTGACTGCTGCTGCCTTTGAACTGCAGTACGCACACACACATTCACACACTCACAGTTGGCCAAGGATAATGTTAGCTTGGAGGTAAAACAACACGCAGGAAAAGACAGAGAGAACAGCCCAAGTGAAGAGAGCCAAAGATCCTGTGTATTCAATTCTATTGGTTCACCCTGTCTGTAAACGTAACATGCTATCAAAGAACCCACTGGGGCTGTGTACAGAGATATCATCGGCTTAGTGAAGTGAAAAATGAATGTGTGTCTGTTAAGGTTCCTGGAATCTGAGCTCCTCCTAATGTCGAGATGCTGAACACCCACTGATGATGGGGGACACTACAGACCACCGGCCCTGGCACCTTTGTCCCTGTATCTGCTCGTACCTTTCATTCCTCTTCTCTCCACCACTTGTTCCCAGTCTTTTCCTGCATTTTCACATCACATGACCAAACAAAACCCCTGGCAGAAGCCACTTTCCGTCAGAGCGTTGTATCTGATTGAATGTTGTATCACTGTTATCACGTCCCTGTCCTCGTTCCTGCCTCCATATGCCCACTTCCTGTTACCTTATATAGAATCTGCCGTGACCTCATGGATTAGCCTTTGTCTTCTATAACCTTGATTAATGTCTCTTTTATTCTGTCACCTCTGTGTCCTCTTTCCCTTTATCCATATCTGATTTGTGATATGCACCTTTTAAATTATTTCATCAACCAAGACTTGATGTAATTTTGGTTTGGTTTGATGATAATCTGTTAAGGAGATTGTAGCTTTACAAAACTCTAACACCATCAAAATGAAGCATTAGTGGGAAAGTAGCATCCTCACAAGATGGGTGAGGCCTGAAGCGTGGTGACAAAGTGACTTCTACTCTCAGCACACATATTCTGTCCACTCCTGTCTTACAACTCATGCTTTTGTTCTGATGATAGTTTTGTCCATTTTAGACTTTGAGGTTCTCTCCATCCAAGTTTTGACTGAGTGCTGGCGTGAGTCTCTCAGGAGACAGTCTTAGGAAACTGAAGGAGGAGGAAAAACCCCCATACAAGAAGGATGTCACGCTGCAGAGTAGCGATGCTTTCCTTACATTACGAGCTGGTGGACGACGTGTGGGTTTAATATCTATCTACGTTTAAATGTCGACCTCCATGAACTGATACAAATGCCAAGTTGTTAACGATCTGTGCACAGCTGGCAAAGCACCAGAGGACGCCAGGCTGAACTCCAAACTCCTGCCACCCAGTCAGGGAGGGGAACCCAGCGGGACACGAGTTCATGGCGGTTCAGGTAGGCCTGCGTCCTCTCTTTGGAATATGTCTATTTGAAGTCCACCCCAGCAGGCACAGACTGAGAAGCAGAGTAATAAGTAACAGTAGAGTTGCACAAAATGTTCCCGTATGGCAGCTGTGGACTAATTCAAGCACTGAAACCACCTTTGTAAAGCCATTATGACAGACCATTAAAACCCCGAGAGGACAAACCTTCTGAACTGATGAAGAAGGAGAACACAGAGATTTAACAGCGTATTTAAAGGCCAACGCCATCAAAGTAACACATATTGGTCTAATTCCACCTAATGATGCTGCTAATGATGAAAACCCAGTTTAACGTGTCATTCATGTAGCCCAGAAGTCAATGAACAGTTTATGCAGCATACAGCATTTTAATGTGCAATCAAAGCAAACCAAGCCACAGTTTGTCTCTAAAGCTGTTGCTCGTGAGGCAGCGAGGATCAGCACTTTGGACTAAAGATGAAAGACGCAGCTCGTGTTAGTAACTGCCAGCTCTTCTCTTAAACACACTAAGAACACTGCTTGTCTTGATTGGTCTCTTGATATCCTGTTTCTTGTCCCTGGATCTTTTTCAACATCTGTCACGAGTGTTTAACGAGTTGTTGCTCTCTTTTTTTACCCTTTTATTTCTTTTACAAACGTGTGGGGCCCAGATGCCTAAAAAAGAACAAGATAAAGCTGTGCGTCTGTGTGTGTGTGTGCGTCTGTGTGTGTGTGTGTGTGTGTGTTTCATGTTGTAAATTGAGACCCCTGTGAAAGACGTGTGTGGACACTCAGGCCAAGAACAGGCAGATCGAAGGATCACACCAGAGGATTCACTAATAAAAGACCTGTAGCAGGAAGAAGGACACTTGTTTTAAATGTATTAGCACCTTTGTAATGAAAATGCATTGATCTCTGTTCATAAATATTCTACAGATCCACAGAGGAGTGGGTGAAGCACAGGTAACACAGTGGGATACATAAACACATCTGCGTAACTACACTTCTGAGGGCCCTCCACTGACTTCAGGCCTTCCTCAGCCCATCATACATCATTGGTTGGCTTTAGACACAACCAATCAAATCACCTCTCTGCCACAGTACTCAGAATGGGAGCGTTCCCTTCCATCACCAAAGCTTCTCCCCAGAGGAAACTGATGTCCTTGTGCAGAGAACAAGCAAGTATACAGCACCGTCCATTAAATTAGCTCAGGAGGAGATAGCACATTTGGTTAATTAGTTCTGATCGGGTCCTAGGAGAACAGTGTAGGAAGTGTCTTAATGATATTAGATGCTTCAATGATGTTAGATGAAAAGCCAAATAAGAGTAAGAGGCAAACTGAGGGGACAGGAGGGGTGGGCCTTCCAGCAGCCCCTCCCTGACATCTGCACAAGAGGCAGCCTGTCTCCATAATCACATTCGTAATCGTGGTGTGCCACGGTGCCGCCTGATGGTTTTATCTTGATGACAGCACAGCTACGTGTATATTAGTAAGAATAAACATGTTAAATCGTATCTTTCCTGTTCAAGTCCGGGAAATCAGCCAAAAAATCTGCCAGAAAGGCTCGCAGGTGAGCAACACACAAGCACACGTGCTTGTCATCCTTGACAATTAATGAAGACTGACCCACATATTCTCTTTAGAACCTCCAGATCCAGAAGTCTCCGCTCTAATTGGCTTGTCAGTCACACGAGTGTCTCTCAGCCAGAAAACAAGCAGGACCTCGTTGATACAAAGAGGCACAGCTGAGTTTGAAAAGTGCATCACTATCCTCATCGCAGAGAGTCATTTGCTAAACAAGGTGTAACTAATTTATATAATTATTCCCCATTCAGACTGACACAGTAACACGGGTCAAACCCACGAGTGAATGATCGCACTTGACGACCCTTCTTCCATGAGACATGGGCTGAACATGGGTCGGGCACAGCCTGGCTCTGGTGAACTGGTGCTTCTGTCAGGGATGGAAATTAATGTCATGGCACCAACATGTGAACGTCATTTAAACGACTCCACAACAAGAGTGAGCGTGAGAGGATGAACACAGAAAGAGAGACAGCAGACATGCATGTGGACAGAGAGAGGTGAAACTAAAACTAACATGTTGTAATTATTTAATGTAATTCAGTGTTAGTCTATCAGTAAAGCTTGTTTATCTATTTTTTTATTCAGGAAACAGATTGTAAATGTAATGTTATGGTTCTACGCTGCAGACCGGAGCCTCTGCTGGAGTCCCTGCTAACAATGGCGACCAGAGATGAACTCATATCTCTTTATCTTTTTAAGATACATGTGTCTTTAAGTGTGTACAGCTGGCAGCTCTCAACACAGAGCATAGATCGACTCACTTCCTAGTTAACAAGACCCAACCAAGGCCCAGAATCATCTAAATTTCATTCAGTCTAATTGGGCAGGCTCCCTGTCTGTAGCCTGGGGTCTCAGGTCTGTGCTGTGTGCTTTGTCTCCTCTCTTTCCTTCTGCTGCTTTCTGCAGGTGTTTCTGCCTCCGGAGTCGGGATCTTTGGATGCACCTGCTGCTCATTTCTGAGAATTATGCATGTCAAGGTTTTTATTTGTTATTTTTTCATTTGGTTTTGTTATTAATTATGATAAGCCCACTGAGCCACTGTACTGTTGAGTTCTGAGCTATCAGGATTCATTTTCTGGTAGCTGTAGGTGGTTTTTGTTCGTTTTGAAAAGAACTGGAGCTGGTTGTCATGATTTCTGTTTACTGTAAATGAGCTTTTCTAGACAAAGCAGGTGGCTGCTGAACAGGTGTTCCTCTACAGTCAGTAGTATTGTACTCCTTTAAACTTGGGGGACTCATTAGTGGAAGAAAAAAAAATAAAAGTGGTCACATGTGGTGGACATTTATGGACATAAAGGAACATTTAATGTGTGTATTGTCCCTGACACTCAGCAGACTTCGTGTGAGGAGTTTCTATGTTTGGAGACAAAGAACAGATGGAGTTCACACACTCACCTGATGATACTGACTGAAGAACAACATTGACTGAGAGACTTGCTCATCAAGTTTTTCCTTCTCTTCATTAAAGTGAAGATTGATCAGACATGTTCTGGAAACACTGAATCCTACATTTCACATAAGGCAACACAATAGTGACTTTCATTAGAAAACCTAATACAGTTGTTTTCACAGTAAACTGATGCTTACGTGTAAAATTGGTGGAGTGCCCCATACCTTATCTCAAATACCAAATGGCTGTGCATGATGATAAAAAAAGTGTCTCTTTGCCAGTTGAAAGCTCCACCACGTCTTAAAAAAAAAAGAGTTTTAATCTTGAAGAAAATAACCTAAATGTAACTGTGTAAGACACAAGTCTTTAAGACAGTTCCCCCAGAGCCAACGTGAAAGTTTAACATGCAGGGTATCGATACCACGGGTGCAGTCAGTACCATGAGTAGCATATAATTCCAGTGTGTCACAACCACTAAACATCATCTCCTCTTTCTGCCCTGTTGTATTTGATTCGGGAACACTTGTTAGTGACTTTTGTCTTATTTTGGAGCAGTGGCAGAAGATATTTCACCGCCCAATCACAGTGGCTGTAATGACGTTTTGAAATTTAATTTGGAATATGCTAAAAGAAAGGATCATTTAATGCATGATTTAGATTATTTATGGTCAATAAAGGAAAGGATGATTCACATTACTCTCTCTCTCTCACACACACACACACACACACTGTATGTACACTCATTTTGATTCACAGATGTCTCAGTGTAACAGAGATACTGTAGTGTGAACGACAGGATCTGTGTGTGAAGAATGTGAGAGACAAAGGGAGATCAGTGCGAGTCTGTGCCGCACGCTCCTTTCATAAAACCCCCGTGTGATTGGCTGCCGTGTATCTAAGAGGTGGGGGAGAGAGTCTGTCCAAACAACAACCAATCGCTGCGCTTGATAAAAATACTACGGCAATCCCATTGGCTGTCCTAACGACCAATGGACCAATTCAACTGCTCTGCCCAAAAATGGATGTGTGGTACTTCTTTGATTCTTTGAACCTTGCGGCTGCACTCACTGTTTTCTTTTTTTTTTCTTCGAGGAAATGAAGATTAAGTATGAGAAATAATAATTAAAAATTCAGTTTAAGTCCAGCGGAGCAAACAGGGAAGCGTTCGATACATCAATATGGCAATTAAATATGAATTAACCATAAAAGAAAAACAAACCACAAATACAGCTGCTACCAAGTTTAAAGGTCAACTCGCAGATTTTGGTTTTCACAATTGTATCACAGGTTCCAGTTGTCTGCTTGTGCTAATAATAACACAATGTGCTAAAGATTGTGTACATTGGTTCAGTCATTGTTAAAGAACAAAGGATGAGCAGCATGAGCTTTGTACGTTGGTACACACAGAACAACTAAATGGTCTCATTTTAGGGACAAGGAAAATTGCCTGCAGTGTAGCCGTTCTTTCATTTCAGTGACCTGTTAGTGAAGCTGCGACAGGATGATGTGTTAGGTTTTGTTGAGAGTGAAATTGAGGCACAGAATGACGCAACAATGGAGCAGATCCTGCCTCTAAAATTATAAATTTACAGTGTTATGTTAAAGTAGTACATGGCAGCGAAAAAGTAAAGGTAGCAGAAGAGGCTGCAAAGGATTGAAATAGCACCAAAATCCCCCCAAAAAACATACCTATTTAGCATGAGAAAAGCACCCTGATGTGGTACCCTCACGTTAATCACCTGCGATGGTGTGAGGCAGCGTACTTTAGTCAGTGTGGAAGGGTGCTGCGAGCGAAGGACTGGTGACAGCGTTAATCAGTCAACCAGTAGACATGACAGCCTTAATCAAGACGATGAGCGGGTGGCAGGAGTGCTCGGTAGTTGAAAATCAACAGCGAGTCCATTTATACGTCTCAATTGCTGGCTGTGGTGCATATAAATAACTTGCATGGCCCATTAGACTCATCACACGCTGACAGAAACACACTGGGTTACATGCACCCACACACAAATGCTCCGAGAGCAGCTCACTCCGACGCCTCTCGCAGTTGTCAGCCTGAATTACCTGCATGTCAAAATGGAACAGATAAATTGTCGGGAGAGCACAGCAAATTGACTCGGTCAAGGCTGTTGATCTATTGTTGTAGTGCAGAGAGGATACACAGATAAACTCACACACACACACACACACACACACGTCTTCTGCTATATCGTTCACTTCCTTCCCTCCGTTTTGCCCAGAATCCATCAAGTCCGGCTCTGGCTGGACTACATTTAAAACCATTTCAATTACAAATTCAATGTGAATTTACTAATAGTAAACAGATTAAATTAAATATAATTTAGTGAGTTTGAACAGAATTGTACCTCCAGCCTTGAAAAGAATAACTCTGATGAATTGCCACTTGACAAATATAAATTATTTGTGATTTTATGACAATTGGTAACTCACATTTCTCTATACTGAGCTCAGCATTCAAACTGCACAAATCCAACCTAAACACTTAAATACACATGCACAACAAAAAAACATTTTAAGAATAATTACTGTAAGATTTTTAAAGGTAAATGTACAATGCACAATTACCATTTGTGACCTTTATTCTAGAGGTTACATATATAACAGATTTATAGCCATGTTGTCTGTACTAGAATGACACACATCTGCAAACAAGTACAGAAGCAAGATAAGTGTGTCTGAAAGTCTATTATTTATTTCTACATTGATCTTGTACCTCCCAGCTACTCACTGACTGTATGTATGCATGGTGTACAGTATATACACCTCCAGGTACTACATTGCTGGAATTACTTTAGTTTTATTTTGTGCATGTAAAAAAAAAATTAAAGATATTTCAAAAAGACAACAGTAGAAAGAGTTGATTCTAAGACTTGTATAAAAGTTGCTTGTTGGTAAAGAGTAATGTGTCAGTATAGAGATATCCTTGGAACCACTTAAAATACTGCAAAACCAGCCTGAAACGTACTCATAAAAACTGTTAAATTGGCTTTTTTGTTGACTGAGAAATAGTAATGGAACGTGTCCTCCCACAGTCGCAGATTAATTAAGCTTCAAATGTACCCTACACTTAATGTGCAGCTGCGGACATGTCTGACTTGTGCACAGTTGACTTCATTCATTGTTACATGTGTGACCCAGTTGTAGCTGCAGCAGCAGAGATGTGGGTGAAGTTCTGTCTGCATCACAGTGTGCACAGTTGATGAGTGTGTTTGATGTTCTCCCCTTTGAGAACTCACGTGTCTAGTGTGGAAGTGTGAGACAGTGAGTACGAGTGCCATGTGGTTGCCTTGTGTAAGCCGGTGGTTGTTTGTGTTTATTTATATTATCTTTAGAGACTCCAATGAATCCGATAAAGCTGAAAAGGAACTTCAATACGCCCTTTCTTTGTACGTTTTTGTACGTGTGTTTGTGTTAGCAGTCCGTCCAAGGGGCCCAGAGCACACTACAATATGCTCCACCTGAGACACAAGAGAGGCCTCGTGAATCAAGAGGTCTCTATTTTCGACAGAAATTACAGAAAAACGCTGCAAAGACAGAAAAAGCACATCTAAATCACACTTTTGAAGCCATAGTCACACTGACAAATACGCCATATTTCTCTTAATTTGAATTTGGAAAAGCTTGAAATAAGCAAAAGCTGCAGTATATCAGCTGTCACCACCTTTCTTTTAATTTCTTTCCCTATCTTTCCCTCCCTCTCATCTTTCCTTTTACCCCGGCCACAAAATATTGTGTCCAATGAAGCAGAAATACCACCAAAATTGAGAAGAAATTGTCCTTGTGCTCCCGCTCTCCCCCTCGTGATGTTTCTTTGTTGGCACCGTCCCCTGCCATGCACTACCAGACGTTTGAGACCCACTTTTCCACTTTAATTTGACCAACCTCCGAATCACCCTGTTTAATTTCCACATTACCTGACTTAACTGCCAACATAACTATCCGGCTGGTGTTAATGTGCTATTGTCTTATTTAAAATCTTTAAAAAGCTTCAGTTTTTGGTTATAACTCAGCCCATAAACTGAGCTGCACAGTGCAAATTACCATAAAAGATATCAAAGGGAAGTGAGTGGAGTTACTTATTGCATGTGGCTTGTTGAGTAACCTGCAATTACCTTTATAATTACACTAGGAGGGGCTTCATTTATATGAATAGTGATGATTATTTTTACTAATTTGTTCATTTCTGCTCATTTACATAGAAACTTGAAGAGAAAGACTAAAGTTAAATCAGCTGCATGGCCAAAAGAAATACCAATAACCTCTAAACTGTCCCAACACAAACAGACAAACACAACAATATTTAGTATGTTAAATCAAACCCTTTTAACATTTCGCGGCCCCCAGCGGCTGAACGCAGCACCCCGGTGCAAAGGAACAGGTAAATCTGTGTCTGAGTACGGCCTTACATTACGATTAGCATCAATGAACACAGCCAAAAGTTATTCAGAAGCCTCAGGAATGAATCAAAGTTCACCTTGAAGCTGCACTAATGAATATTTTTTTATTACGTGAGTAATATGCCAACTTTCTGTGTAAACAGACAACTATGGGTCATATGTTGAATATAAACTTGATTTTGGTGAAGATCTGTCAATCTTGACAGCATGTTGTGCAAAAAAAAAATACTTTTTGCATTTTAATATTATAATAATTTTAGTATATAACCTGGTACCATGTCCAATATGTTGATGTTGAGAGTAATAGAAAATGAAAGAATGCATACATTGAAGGGATTGTCAGATTACCTTTCACTGTGATTGTCTCTTGTATGATTTCAGGTGACAGTTAAACTTGATTGATTGACTATGGGTACCAATTGAATTCAGATACACATGCTTCTGTAGTGTTCAGACGTTAAACAGTTGCCCGCTCTCAAAGGCGTCAGGTGGTAACATGGATTCAAGGGCTCTTTTTAATTATTTACATTACATGTGGCATGTCACAGCGTCTTAGAAAAGAACTGATATGTAACACGACCCTGACAGAGATTTGCTCCCAGAGTTCAGGGAGTTCAGGAGTTTGTGTTGCATTTAGAAAACTTTGCCCATGTCTGGACTTTTCTCCACAAGCAGAGCGTCTAATTCAACAAGCCTCGGCTCCTGTTGGATGATGAATGTTGACTAAGTTGTCCCTGCGCTCTGCTGTGCAACCAGCCTCTCTGCCTCTCCAGACACATGCCGACCCACTGGGCTAATTTAATAAAAGCCTTTTCTATGTTACCGCAGAGACACACCAGGTAATTACACCCACAGCCTGGCCCGCACGCATATGTTATTATGGGATATGGAATTGATCTGTGCGTGCCCAGGGGTTGCCAAGGGAGACGGATGGCCACCGCCAAGTGTCTTGTCTCCCGTGGCCATGGAAACGCGAGGCAAACGAGTGCATTACCGCTAACAACACCCTGCGCACACACGTACACGCACACACACACACACACACACACACACACACACAAACACACTACTGAAAGGACAGTGTTTAATCAAATAGCCAGATTAACACGAGAGAAGAGTCCTCTCTGTCTCTGACACCTGTTCAAACAGCAGCCACTTCATTTCAATCCACCAGTCAACTCACTCAGTCAATTGTTTGGCCTTTTAGAAAGAAGAAAGTAAATGCAAAGAGCAATGGAGAATGAGAGGGAGAGGAAGAAAGCATGCGGCAACTTTTTAAAGCCTTCATTTAAAGCCCTGGTGTGTTTTTAAGTTGTTTCATTATTAAGACGAGGTGGAGAGAGGGAGAGAGGATATGTGTTCGTTATTTCATTATTAGTAGGGGAGGAGGGAGCGGCGTGAAGAGCAGGAATTGTCCAAAGACTTTTAATTGGATTGCTAAAGCGCTTTCTTAATTGAGTTCTGTATTCTTGCTAATATAAAAGGGTACATCTTTATATTGTGTTGTGCTAACAAACACACACACAAGAACGCACACGGACCCACACCTAAATTGAACCCAGGGGGTCAAGGGTAGCAAAGGAGATGAGATTTCATGACTCGAATGCCGGACGCTTCAGCAAAAATTCAATTTGGACGCCCTTAGATTGACTGGTTAATTTCTAACAGCTTACCTATAATAGCTTTCTTTACTGTCGCCTTAATTAAGTTCTCACATTAATGCTTTAGCTGGGGATCGGTGCTCTTTAGAACCTGTTAACACACATTTCCCTGGTGGTCATAGCACACACACACACACACACACACACACACACCTATAAGAGGTGTGTGTGTGTGGGGGGGGGGGGGGGGGGGCTTAAGCAAAAAAAAAAAAAAAAAAAAATTTGAAAAACACCCACACACCCAACACAAACACACAA